>JAQFZH010003836.1:0-13076 GCA_034695485.1 Entomobrya nivalis | reverse complement strand
ATGTTTTAAGTCTCAAAGATTTGTGCAGGGTAAAGAAGCAAGGTTAGGTTTTACGTCTCAAAGATGTGTAATTGTTGTAGTTAAATTAACAGGCTCCTTTAAATAATATTTGGAGTTGAACTTACGGTCACCTTCAAATAATAACTGGAGTTGAATTAACGGGCCACATTCAATGAACCGCTTGTCGGTGCTAGTTTTTTGTTACAAATAAACAAGGTGGTTAGAGTTTTCCAGTTGTGTGTACAAAACTGTTGTCATCGGCTAGGGGTTACTCGTCAATTTATTCTGGTTGGAATTAGTTGGGAAGCAAGAAGGACGGACAAACATGGTCAATACATTCATTTAATTTCAATGATATGGTTTGATACTTCACCTATTAGTAAATAGTCGGCTAATAGATTTAAATATAAAAAAGTTTGACACTTTATAAGAAAGTGAATTTACATATTTAAGGCTAAGTAATTACTTTTCACCTGCGTAATAGTAATGCTTATCAACATGTTTTCATACGCTTTAAATTGTTGTCAACAATTCCCTTGAGAAAGCGTTAGGCGTTAAATATTTTACACTATACTTGTTTTTTAATGTTTACTCACAAGTTTTACTTGATTAAAAACGGAATATGGATTGTACACGAATAAAAAAGGCAAATGACTCTTATAAGCTCAAAATAATGTCACATAATATGTATGATACAGGCTTAATAAATCATTCCTAATAAAATACTTGAAATGATGCTTAAACGGTTACGTTTAGATTTTTTCCCATGTGCATTTTGCTTAGTACCCCGTTTATACAGCAAATCGCTTCCATTGCCATCCAACAAGGTATTGAGCAACCAATTTTGAAATTGGGAGTGGTTCAATCGATATTAGATGGCGATGATCTGTAGCTGTTTACGAAATAAGGTGAGCGTCCTAGTTTCACTGTCTTTATTCTTGTTTACTTGATGTAGTTTACTGTAATAAAATATTATAAGATATTTAAATAAATTAACAAATTTTTGAAGGAATAAATAACTTATTTTCGGAACTCCGAGATATGCTTGAAAACACAGTCCATTATGTATTCCAAAGAGGTCTGAAAATTACATCCAACCAGCAAAAGACTCCAATTGAAATATGAGAACAAAGCGATCCCAAATTATGTTCCGATTTCCATTGAGCTTCAAGTAGCTTTCAAATGATGACCAGGTTTGTCAACTTTGCATCGATCAATCGTCCGGTATTCGACGTAAAGAGGGAAAGATGGATTTCGAAAAATATACAAACGATATAAAATCGGCATGAAGATTCCAGCACAGGTCAACAAGTATGTTATATACTTTAAAAGCAAATCTTTTGTGGTAGCCTTTCGAGTTGAAGGTTGGGTTTTGCTTTGTTGCACTGTAAATGCATTCTCGTATTTGATAAAAGCATTGGAAAGTTGGACTACTTCTGGAAGTCGCAGGTAATTAGTCAAATGGCTTGACCGTGTGTACAGTGCACATGCAAGAAACATTACACTGTGTGCAATGACCATAAGTGAGGACTTCGGAAATGCTTTAACAACTTGAAGAAAAGCCAGAAATAAGTAAATCGACGCGATTTCTAAACGAATACAGTACAACTTCAGCTTTTTGGGGCTTTTCATTTCTAATTGATTTTTGGTATAGTTCCATTGAAAGGGAAGGCTACCACACCAATCGGAATACTGTAAATTAAGCTTGATGTCTTTTAGAAGACCGAGCTTTCCGAATAATGTCATTGTCTTTTCAATCGACATAATTCAACGACTAAAATACATTGAAGCTCACCAATCAACTACTTAAGCTAAGCTATTAAAGGACAAGAAAGCTCTAAAAGTTACTGCAGCGCTTATTCAGCAGTATTCAAATTTATTATTAATTTGACGCAACCAAATTTTCATATTAGTTGGTTACAAAATAACAATGTAATATTTTCAAGTTGCCTTGTTAATTTTTAAGCATACATGAGAATTAATTTCCTTCATCAGTGAAATTCTTTAATAACCTTGGCATATATGCCTCTAAATGAAACAAAAAATATATAACACTGTCTTACAATATATTAGATAAAATATTAAATTCGTCTAACAGAATATACGAATTGATTATTCATACTTGTGGTTATCGAGAATATTAGAAAAATAACAAGTTCAAATATTACAAATTCAAAGCATATTTGCACTACTTAGCCCATGTCTACAAGTCTACGTACATACGTTGAATTAAACAGTGTTTTATATTAGCTTTATGCTAAATAGAATATGAGCATTTTATAAAACAGCCAGAAGCATAATGTTATGCGAACATAAGAGACTGATATGGTTGAATATTTGATTAACTTAAGAGGAATCTGCATTCGCTTCTGCAAAAAAACACATTTATTTTGTCGCTAGTATTTTTGAGAACGAGTTTTACAAATTATGCAGTAAATATACGCTTTCCCTGAACATTTTTTTTGTATTATCATTTAATAGACGACCATGGTTATTGATAATGAAGTTGTTTGTTATAACGTCGGCCAGAATTCAGAACATGTCTACTTTTTATTAATTTCCAAGAAGTAGAACTAAACGATCGATATTCTTTTTCAGTATTATTCTCGTGAAAACTTGGTTAAATGCTTATGCTATTTTATTACCGTGACTGAAAGATAAAGCTATGCGAGCAATCAGAGAAATCATTGGAGTGAGTTAATATTAAAAAGTCGGTGATATCATTGAATGCTACTTAAGCCCTGCTAGAAGTATTCATTTCGACTTTATTAATTTTTAGGACCATTACTATGAATCGATGGCTTTGAATGGGATACAAAGTTCTCTTTATCTTTAGGATATGCATAATAGTACAAACTTATTCGATTGCTCTTCATTCTAGTCAAATAGCAAACTCATTAAACGTGTATAATCTCGCTTGTATATTAAATGGCATGAAACGAAGTACCGAAAGTGTAAAAAACATGTTTTGTATACTATCTTGAAATAAAACAAATTACCGACGGTAATAAATGAAAACGTTCTTGTGTTCAATTTACAATTTGTTTTTTGGCAACAAAAACCAAGCATAACGATCGCATTAAGTGTATGATAAACCGATTCTTGACAGCGTAATCATAGACAGCAGCTCTGTATGCTGAATCTTGCTTGTATCCTAAATAACAATCTATATCACTTTTAGTTCAAAATTTAAAACTTAATTTCATGGCTCTAAACTATTACCAATCATTTTACAAATTAAGAATTTGATGACGTAATTACAAAAGTTGATTTTTTGTAGGTAATATGGGAAAGTATATGATACATTAGAGTTGACCGTGTTTTAAAATTAATTTATTATGCTTAAGTAATAACAAGATTGACCTTTTTAAATTGTACACGAAGGATACAGTAAGGTACCTAGGTAATCTTCTGACAGCTTGCTTTCACATACACTAGCCTATATCATACACAAAACAGTGAATAATTTAAGGACCTATCAATTTAGAGTGCTATTGCCGAAACAAAATAACAAATATTGTTGACGCTAAAACTTGTACACCCTATAGAAAGTATTTACTTAAGTCGTACCGTAAACACTATTTAAACTTTGGTGTCCTCTAAAACCCAAAGAGTTCAGCTACACCTATTGAGGTCAAACGTATTTGTCAAATATTCTATGAAAAAGACAACACATACTTAATTTGCGTCATGTCAGAATTTGCCGCGAAACGAAAACATTCAAAATACAAACAAGGGACAATGTTTTTTTCATGTGTTCAATTAACAATCATTAGTAGTAAAAGCATCTCGATTCGGATAAGTAGCAAATAAAGAGAAAACATATGGTCAAGATATTCAATTAATTTAAAATCTGTTGTGATAGTTAACTTTCAGGTAAATAGCTTACCAATTATTCGAAAATATGAAAGTCTATTGACACTCTTTCAATACGTGTCAATCTAACGGTTGCGTAAATATTTTTAACTGCGTAGTAGTAAAAAATCGAAATATTGTTGTAAGCACGGTGATATTATCAACAATTTCCATTTGATCAAAGCTTTTAAATTATACCAAGCGTGTGACTGGTTGACTAAGTCTGGTTGTTGGAAACACGTATTATTCTATACGACCATAGCTATGGTTCCCTACGTTAAGATAACGATGCACCTGTTACAAATATTGGCATCAGTTAACGCTCAACTTATTCCAGAATTTTTTACCCCAGAAACATCAACATTTAAAGAAATATCAAGAACATATTCTCAGTACAAAAAGCCCCTTAGCCTTAAACCAAAATCACAAGTTGTATTTCAAAATCTAGACGGCCATTTAAATATCTACAGCGGTTGTCTTATTCACATTATAAACTATGAAGGAATCGATTTAAACCCCGTATCATATCCTGTTGTCCTTTCTCGCTACGACGTTCTACTAAACACATATCTTGTACACGGAGATTTTGGAGCACTCAAAAAATACGTGTTAAGCCACCGTACCCACATATATCCGATTGAAAAACTACCACAAAATGATTCAACTACAGTTGAATGGTGCAAACGTAACATGGTGTATATGGGATGCACAGAGAAGATTCCCTTCAAGTATCTGTCGTCAAAATCCAAACCATGGGAATGTGAGGCTCATCTATACCTATTCCCACCTGCTGATTCAGTCTTCTACAAAATTGACAAGACATCTAATCGAATATCACTTGTAATTCCGGCAAGTTTCAAGACTCTCTTTTGGAATATGAAAAACGAGAAAGGGTACGAATACGGGCTAACCAACCCACACGTCTTAATGGTAACTAGACAACGTTACGACGTTTTCGTTACGATAGACGCACAAAACGAGTTGATCAAATACTGGAAAGATGCTCTAATTGCTTACACTGATAGAAAATGGGGAATTGTTACAACCACGTCAAATACGATGCTTTTACTAAAGCTAATCCCAACTAGAAAACGTGTGAGTTTCCCAAACAAAATATTTCTTTCATGTCGGTCATTATACGTTCTTCAACGCAACAGCAAAATAACGTATTTAGGTTTACCCCGTACACAACTCGCTTTAAATACTAAAATTTTACAAGAGAACATGTTACCAGAAGACTATTCGCACATTTTTACTGGAGCTGTACAAAGTTTGAAGAGATCTTATTTCCTCAATGGTGAATCCATTCCTGAATTAGAAAATATGGAACAATTGCACAATATCATTGATCTAAACACAGGTTCGCTCGAAAACGCTTTGTTTGAAATAGAATTTCGGTTACTGGGAACAGTGTTTCGTAACGTGAGCATGTACCTCTATCCTTACTATAGTTGTCCTAACAAACCGAAAGCATTTTGTGATAACTACATTATTCCAGAATTAGCAATTGTTCCGTCCGGAAAGTATGAACATGGTTATTTACGGTTGCATGAGAAAAACATGCGATTTGTAAGTTGTGGCCCAACGCAAATGGAAAATTTATCGTTGAGAAGGCTGTTAAGTATATTTGATACATATATTTGGGTGGCTATTCCATTATGCTTATTAATTACCTCTGTCATATCCTCTAGTATTATGGAAATCGACACTTATGTTAGAAATAATCAACACTTTCAATTAAGTGAACACTTTAGGCAGAATAACTATTTTGGAATGGTAGGTTACAGTTTTATGGCATATGTTAGCCCGCTACTTGAACAAGGAGACCCGTTTTCGAATAAGCTTTTAAAGTCATTTTCTCTCCGATGGCTAATAATTTGCTACCTGTTTTCTATTTCAATTTTAAGTAATTTATTTAAGCAGGAAAATATAACTCAGCTTACGTTACCACGAGCCATGGTACCAATTGATACATTTGAGTTATTGAAACATCAAAATTTTAAAATATATACTAGAGCGGTAGCTATAGGCGGATGGGCTAGCTTAAATTTGAGCGTAATTCCAATGGCAGATTCAATGAAATACTTTGTAGAAAAATCTTTCATGGCCATGATTAAAAGTTCAAAAGAAAAATTTGGGCACTCAACTTCGCTTCTTATTAAAAGTGAATTATTCCACTACCTTTGTGAGTCAATGTATGGCAGACTTTTACTAGAGAGAAATATAGAGTGCCCGAGCTCATATATTTCTTACCTAAACGGCACTCAACTCTTACCGTTTTGGAATGATATACTGTATCCTAAACCTTCATGCAATCTGTTTGACATTAAGGGCAAATGTGAAACTGAAAGTTGTTCTTGCGACATTCTTGGCCCATGTAATAATACGGCATTATTTCTACCTGACTTGGAGGCCAGTCAAAAGTATCACGAGCTCAAGAAAAAACGTTTATCTGCTTTCTTAAGCAAAGAAACTATTTCAGGTGGATATTATTCGCTAATGTTTGGTCGCTGGGTTAACCCAGTTTTACTAAAACGTTTAGATGGACTACAGACGTCGGGGATATTAAAATGGTGGTCTAAGTTTATTGGTGATTTTGTCCCAAGAATAAAGTTCAGACACTATGAAAACCATACAGTCTCAAGTGTAACTTTGAGTGGAAATATTTTGATTGAATTTTATATTTATCTTGTTGCTTGTGGCCTATCAATAATTGCGTATATTAATGAATTCCTCATTAAGGTTGTGTTTAAAATATTAAAACTTAAATTGAACATTCGCAGCTTAGTTCAGTTCATGTCGGGTCTTTGGAGGAAAATTGTGGGGTTTGGAGAATATTCAATATGGAAGTATTTTGTGCATTGGAGAATATTTTAGTAGTAGTTTGTTTGATAAAAGTAAGTATATATTTACATAAAAACTTAAATATTTTGTCAAATTTACAAATTAAGTACCTTAATAATTAAACACAACGTATTAAATTAAAGTTATTTTCTCGAAATTATATCAGCAATTATATTTATTTTATTCGACAATCCAATTAAGACAAGTAATACTACAAGTACGATTTTAATTTATGATGTAAATAATAAATATACAATAATTTTTTTATTGAACTTTCATTTTCCTAACAAAAATGGCAATTAAACCTACATATAACATTACATATATAATAATAACAGCAAATCCTGGCCACACCATTGGATGTGTGATTTCCCATCCTCTATTGAGCAAGCTTCTCAACGACTCATTTGGTAATGTAAATGGTAAAAATGGGCTTATCCACCTTAACGCCAAAGGCATACCTTCAAGTGGCCAAACAATTCCCGACACAAACGCATTCGGAAAAAATATTGCAATTGAGAGCAGTGCAGCTTCAATCTCTTGACTACACAAAAGTCCTAATAAAAACCCACAACAAAGTCCACTCACACCTCCCATTATAAAAATCAACCAAGTCAAAAATATTCCCACTGAAAAGAAATTATTCACATTCCCAAGCTGGAATACATAACCAAGTATAAAAAGAACAGAAGTTGATTGCACTAAAATCACAGCCAACTCGCTTACAAAATTGGCTAAAAATATTTCCCAGATTTGAACACCACTTGTTCGACTTCTTATAAAAGTTCCCTGTTTTTTCTCCACTATGAATCGAATACTGGTGCTAATTAATGGGAAAAAGAAGAGCCAGCCAAAAGTAAACCCAGGTGCAATATAATCCATTATCCCAAGCTTAGACGAACCCACCAATGGAGGACTGCTATATTGTAGAGGATACTCCCCCAACTTATCACTTAATCCACAATCTTTTGCTAATTTCCCAAAAAATCGTTCCAATGTGCTATAGACCTCGCTGATCACAGCTGAATAAATTAATTGATCTACAAACAAATAAATATAGTTCAAGTACATAAATTTATTTTGAACGTTTGTTTATTTGAATACTTACTTGACTGATCTATCTGAACGTAAATTTGTGACGAGTTCCAAATCCCATTTTCGTCATATGTCCATGCAATCAGACCACCAGACAAGATTCGATAAGTTAAGCTTTCAGTAAAGTTTCTAGGGAATAAAATAGTTCCCCAGATTTCCCCAGATTTAACTGCTTCTTTGGCAGATTCCATTGAATGGAATATTTTTCCATGGATTATATTTCCATTTGTTGGAAACTTTGGAAATAACTCCTCCAAAAATCGACAGCTTAATGGTGAATCCACACATTCCAATATATACGAGTTATCATCATGTTCATCAGAGCAAGTTAATTTTCCTTCGAAATCTAAGTTCACTATACCTAATGGTATTTCTTTAGGTCCATTTCGATAAGTTGTACAAGTTATTAAAGATATTATAGCTGGCATGATAGTAATAAATAGAAAAAGTCCTTTTTGTCTCCACATTGCAATCCCATTCTTCCAGATAAGCGTTTGAATTCTTTCAAATGAAAAGCTTGGCTTATTAAAACATTTCATTTCCATAGTGTCATTAACTGTTAGTCTTTTTGGAAGAACATTTACAATATCACTTATTTCCGGTTGCTTGTAAATTTGAAGAATAACTTGGTCTAGAGATTGAGTTCCATATCGTTCCAGTAGCTGGCTTGGCTCTTCTTCACTAATAAGTTTCCCATTTCTTATTAACCCAACCATATTAGCTTTTCGTACTTCATCTGTATAATGAGTTGTTAGCAAAATAGTCAATTTTTTAATTTCAACAAGATTTATTAAAAACGACCAAATCCTTTCCCGAAGTAAGGGATCCAGTCCACTTGTTGGTTCATCTAAAATCACAAACTTGGGTTGATGTATTAAAGCTACTGCTAATGAAACTTGCTTTTGTTCACCTCCACTTAAATTCCCAACTAGACTACTTTCCATGGAAATGGAAGTATTATGAAATGTTAGAAGTTCCTTAAGAAATTCAATATTGTTTTCTAAATCGTTCACTTGTTTGAGCCTCCCAAAGTATTTTAATGTTTCCCATATTGTCAAATCAGAGTAGAGGGATAGCTCTTGTGGCATATAGCCGATTTGACTGTGACCTGATGGTGGTTTTTGTCCAAAAACGGATACTTCTCCAAAGTCCAATTTAGCCAAGCCTAAAATACAATTTATCACAGTGGTCTTCCCGCAACCACTGCATCCAATCAGTGCGTATAGGGATCCTTGACCAATATTCATGGAAAAGTCGTTCAGTATAGTTTCGTTTCTAATGTAAGATTTGTAACCATTTTTAACTGTGACGTTATCAATTCGTGGGAAAACATTCTTGGGAATAATATTATTCATTTTTTGTATTTTTAATTTAAATTTAGTCACTTTAAATGATCTGTTAAGCTAAAACATTCTGGTATTAATTAATTTTCTTAACGAATAATTGCACAGCTAACTTTTCAAACTTGATAGTCAGTTGAAAATGAACTTGTATTAAAATTATAGTTCATTTTGTTGTTCAATATATTTTATTTCAATTTTTATATGCAGCTACCATGAGTAAATTCAATGATGAACTGAGTATTTTTCACCTGAAGTAAGCTAGTATTTGGATATTTATGAGAATGGATGCATAAAATGCATCCCTATAATTCTATGCATGTGCAAGTGCATATGAATGACTGACGTAGCTTTGATGAGTCTGGTCTTTGATCTGCTTGTGAAAAATATAAAAGCGTGACATCTCAAGGGCAACCACTCTTTGCACGCAAACAATTTACTCATAACACAGACATATACGAGTTTAATTACAAATGAATTGTTTTTAATTATAATGGTACTTGCCACAAAATATTTGGGGATTTTTTGGATAGGTTGTTGTGTACCACGTTACCTTTTCCTAAGATAAAAAAAATTGATAAAAAAATAATTAAAAATACTATTCAGTCGTGTGTGCAATTATATCAGTTCAGACGTAAATAAACGACAATCTAGATTTTTTCTCACGTGAATTAAACCAAACCTGATCATCACTCTATGAGGAAAAGCAGCACAAAAACTGATAATTAGCATTTTGATTAGCTAACTAGGAGGAAAGCTAATTAATAATTCCAGTAAAACATCTTAGCACATGCAGTGTTACCAACGAAACGATAACCATGGAGAATAGCTGCAAAATACAATAATGAGGAAAACGTTATTCTAAAAATAAAATATGTTTTGATGAACTGCTCATCTAAACTTGTTCATCACTTATTACAGTGGTCTGTCACAAATAAATAAATAAGAAGCTACATGGTTGCTAAACATGGATGACGTCATATTAATTTATCATTCTGCATTTTATTTTTTTGCAGGATAAGATTAATTTTGTAACTTGTCTAGCTTTTAATAAAAAATCGATTCTTTATCTTAATATTTTTCCTTTTAAAATTCCCGTGTTGGAATTCTCACATTTCTCAAATATTGAGCCACGCATTTCTACAAAGCTTTTCAAATGATTTTAAAAAACTGTCACAAAAATTGCAGAATCACCAGAGTTCCTAGGAAACACGTTTAAAAAATATTATGGCTCAATTTTGTCTTAACCAATTACGAATTTATAAAATTTCTCCAAAAAAATTTAAACATGGTATTGGCTAAAACATGTGATTATTTCATTATAGATGTATACTTAATAATAACAGGGCAAAAGGTAAAATATGTAACTGTTCTGATTCTTGTAGCATCACTTTTTCAGAATATTGGGAAAAGATATCATCATCAACTCAAATCTTGCACCAAAATTATTAATCGTTTAAAATAAATGCTTTCAACAATGTAAAGTAAAAAAGTAATATGATTACAACCTTGCACGCGTTATTTATAAACCAGTTTGAGCAACAATGCATTTATTTACCTTCTTCATATTCTCTCAACAAAATATAATTTCATGAAAGTATAAACGTTAATGTTATATGACCCAAAAAACCGTGCATGCATATTATGCCTGGGAAAATATTTTTTCGAGATTTTTTTTCCATGAAAATTATATTTTTTTAAATACGTAAGGTAAAGTTGATGTGGATGAAAAAAAAATCAACGCCACTTATTATTAAGTTATGTAATTGAAATTTTACTGCATTATGTAACCTTTTAAGCACTTATTTATTCAAATTGTCTACATTTGAGGTTCTACATTTCTCGGAACGGTGAAAAAAATACAAACTTTTTTCTATTTCTACTTTGGTCGATGCCGTAGTTTTATCATATTTTTATCAAAATGTGTCAAATAATCAATAATATGTTGCCAAAGACCACTTAATGCAGGATAGTAACAGTCAGTGATTTATACACACGTAATCGCTGAGAACTACATTTACATAATGTAAAACCTGTTTTACCATCTGGTATAGTAATTATATGAGCATGTTATCATTGATTTACCTATTTTGTGTTTCTCTGAGACACAAATTGCTCCGATCAATAAAACTACACCCTCTCTAATTATTATAATCGTTAATCTATTAACAATAAACGTATTCGATATGTACCACCCTTCCCAGAAACCTAACCTTATTTTATCATTATTACCGGATCTAAACAACATTGCTTAAGACATAAGACAAAAAACTAAATCTAGTTAAATATCTAGAAGATTCTGTTGTGACGACATGGCGTACTTGAAAGTGGGTATTTATTTACCTATTCTTGGGAATTCGAATACAAATTGGAAAAGATATCACTAAGTGACATAATTAACAGAAGCATGATGATCAACAAATTGTATTTCAGATTTCATTTAATACAACTATTCATTGGTTCGTTCTATTTTATCAAGCGAAAGTAACTCATTACATCACAATTTATCTAAATTTATCCACTGTGCAAGTCAAGTAAGTGATAACATGAGTAAAAGCAAAAAATACTACTTTACACAAACGTTATTATAAACATGTGCATAAGCTTCCTTATTTCGTACTAAATTGCGTCAATATCACTACATGTATAATAATAAATGAGATACTTCCTTGCAAAAATTTCTCGGTAGATTGCAAAATTATTATTAGTTCCAAGCACAATAATACAAACACGGACATTCAACTCTTTGGATGCGTATGCGGAATAAAACTGACCGGATGCAGAATTTTGATAGCACGTCTCGTGTTTGTTATTGTGACAAATAATCTCTCAAGTTCATACAAGACTACGTGCCTTCAGTTGAGACAGTCGTGCTACGTAGAGCATTAAAAGATAATTTTACGGTAAAAATTTCCATAGTACAAAAAAGGCCCAGTTTGAGTATCAAACTGAAAATTCACATGTAATTTTACTAAAGCAGTGCACTATTTTTACCCTAATAATTTAAAGATAATTCTGACTTTTGTCATTAAAAAACTATACTAGAATTGAACTAGGATCGTATTACAAAAAGAAATAAATACAAGAATGTAAAAATTAAATATCCCATTTTTTAAAAGATCCACGTAAGAGTAAAAACTTATTTGATATGATTTTGTAGCCCAAATTTACATTACATTTTTTCTCAGTGGAGATGGGCGTATTTTTTTGTAAGAATTTACTACGTAAACATTAATAGCTTTACATATTTTTATCGAAAAATTTAGAATGAGTGAATTAAATTATTATTTGCGTATTTATCAAATATGTGAGCTGGAGAAATATTTCATTCACAAATTCTTCTTTAAACCGGCAACATCATTCAATCATTTTATTGCATTGCAGTTAACAATGGCTTTCAAGTTAGTTTTCGTGTACGTTACTCTAGCATTAATCAAAACTCTAGTATCACAAGCCAACGCTGACTCAGGTGACTATGTCACGGTTTTCGATACCGACCATCTAGGTAATTACTGTAACACATTTATATTTTCCCAATCTGTCCATTTAAATAACAGTAAAATACTTTATAAAATTATTTTTAGGGGCAAAGCTCAATGTAAGCATCGCTCAATGTACAAACTTATCGGAAAACTGGAAACTTCGTGTATCAGCAATCGCAACCCATGGCTTGTGTGCTCGTCTCTTTGACGGTGTGGATTGCACAAGAAATTCTATCGAAATTATGCCCACATCTCCGGCCCATCACGATCTAGCCTCTTGGGATTTCAATAACAAAGCAATGTCGCTAGGTCCCTGTCGTCATGACTGTTCCACAGAAATCACTGGAGATCTACCCGAGACCCCGTTTCAGATCAAACTTTACAGTCAATATAATTATCAAGGGTTAAACAGAACTATTGACGTTCAAGGTTGTGCAGTAGTACCATTGATGTTTCTTCG
>JAQFZH010003835.1:0-13076 GCA_034695485.1 Entomobrya nivalis | reverse complement strand
TTTTTAACACGTGGAGTTTATGGTGGCCTGGGAATATATTGGTTTATAAGGGATTCCAGTTTTTGGCATGTTTGGCAGCTTCGGCGATTTTTTCAATGCCGACTATGATTATTGCTGAAATGAGTGGTGCTTGTAAGCTGTAAATAATTAAACTGGTTAATTAATCATGCGACTTCAAGTTCTGACTATATTATATATATTTTTAAATGGAAAGCTTACAGATCTTGGATCTATTCGGTGACTTGGATGATTTGGGTTTTGGGGAATTCGATACTGCCGGTGGTGGCATGGCTTTGTCGGGATTGGCGGATTTTGGGGGGCATTGGTGCGGTATTGGGGTTTTTGCAGTTGCTTTACTATCCAGTTGTTTTGGAGAGTCCGAGGTGGTTGATTAGTGTGGGGGGTAGGGAAGACGAAGCTGTGGAAATTATTTTGAAAATTGCCGTGATTAATGGGAAGAAGGTTGAAAGAAAGGATATTGAAAAGATGGTTAATGAACTTGGAAATAAAATTAAGGGAGAGGAAGGGGATGGAAATAAGGGGAGGGTTGGGGTATGGAGTTTCTTTTCAAAGTGGAGGATGGCGCTGAATACGGTGATGCTTATAACCGCTTGGTAAGGTTATCTAAAAAAAATGTTTAATATTAGGAAAACAAGTTTTAAAGGTTGATTATTATTTTTTAACTAGGGCGATGAATGGAATATTGTATTATGGGCTTACTTTACATACTACCCGAATGGCTGGAAATGTGTTTTCGAATTATTTTCTATTGTCACTTATTGAATTGCCAGCGGGATGGTTGGCGGGGAAACTGGTGGAGAAAACGGGAAGAAGGTGGACTCAAGCGGGATTCTTTCTGATTTGTACATTATCAGCTTTGATTTGTGCTGTTGCTGTGGTTTTTACGGGGATGAAGGCAGTTGTTATAATTGGTGCACTTGGAATTAAGTAGGTGTATCTAAAAAAATTAAGTTAAATATTTAATTATAATTTGTAAAAAATATTTTTTTAAAAATTTTATGTAGATTTGGAGTGACAGTTACCTCACTGGTTGCGTATCTCCAAAGCACTGAAATATTTCCTACGATGTTGCGTTCAACAGGGACGGGATTCATTAGTACGGTTTCAGCATTTATTGGAATACTGGGTCCTTATATTGTTTACAGTGTAAGCTACAAATATAAAAATATTTTAATTAATTGAGTATTTATTAAAATTATTTTTAAATGTAACTTTACCATTGACAAAATAGGGAACTGTCCATGTGTCCTTCCCTTATGCACTTCTATGCCTTTGTGCATTCCTTGGTTGTATAAGTGCAGCCTGTCTTCCAGAAACTTTAAATCAGCCATTGCCTGAGACAATTGAAGATGCCAACAGATTTACTAAAGGACATAAATTCTGGAGCTATTTACCTGAAGTTCATAATGAAAAGAATAACAGTATAACTGTAATTCCTATAAACAAAATAAAATAGACAGTTGTAAAAAATTAACTACTGTTGGCACTAATAAATATGAATAATAATTAAACTAGAATTCATATTTTTTGTTTTGAGTTTGTTGATACCATTGATTTCCAAGAAAATAATTATAAATGAATAACCGTGGTGTCCTTTGGCATTTGATATGACGATAACATACCCAACATACTTTAACTTAGACAGATATCATGTTTTGGATTGAACTTTTTCGACTAGAACCACAACTCTTAATACGACTTTTAATTGTAAATAAACTACTTATTGAAAAATGACATGTTTAAATCCCAAAAAATACGTTTCAACAAATCTTCCATACACTACATGACCATCTTGCAAAAGCAACGAAGCTTAAAGTTACAGCTTACAGTCAAAAACTTAGATTTAAAAATCAAATAATTTTTTATAACCTGATAACCATGTTAACAACTTTGAATAAGTAGTAATTGTCACCACACTTTAAAATTAATCAAAAAATTTCATTTGTTTGTCATGTGTAATTAAATTAACTTATCAAAAACACTTATCAGAAAAAAATAATTAACTACTCCACACAGTCTCCTCCACAATCCCCTCCTCCACCTCCACTGTCACATCCCCCGCCGCCACTATCACCTCCTCCATCACAACCACTACCACCCATATCACTACAGTCATTGCCCCCTAGTCCCCCGTCACAAATCTCATTTCTCCCCAATCCCCCATCACAAATCTGGTGTCCACCTGAGTCGTCACATCCCATTTTCCCCTGACCATCCCCTCCCCCACCTCCATCCTGTTGACAAACTAGAATACTACTCCTAAACCCATCCCTATCCATTTCCCCACTTCCATTCGAACTCGAACTTGAACTGGTCACATTTGGACTGACACTGCTAATTGGTCCTCCTCCAATCGATCCAAATCCAAAGCTATCCCTGTGTTGATAGTCCGGTTGTGAGGATACACTTCGGGGTATACACATTGGCAACTGTAATCAATCAAAACCCATAGCAATTAAATTATTTTATCCATTCTAATTAATAATTATTCACCACTAATTAAGTATCTACTCACGTCACCATCAGATCCTCTCCCATCGAAATTCACATGAATTTTCAGATAAGCACAGGTACAAAGAACAAGACAACTTATTGCAAAAAATGTAGCCACAATTCCAAAAGCAGCATAAGGAAACACATCCATTCCTTTAACTAACCTTTAAAATATAATTAATCAATTAAAAATTTAAATCTCCATTTATAATTGTTTTATGATCAAAGCTACACTGAAATATTCACATGTTTTTCTGAAATAAGTTAAAATGAAAAATAAAATCGATTGTGAAAAAAACTAAAGTGGATGTTTTCTAGACACGTCACTTATCGGCATCCTATTTCGCTTGCTTTGCGTGACAACACTTGAATATCCACTTATCTGTCGCGTCGCCGTCGTCGCATGTCATCGTCACATGAACTATTATTCTACTTTTCTTTTCAAAATAACATGCTATTATGAACTTTTTAACAATCAAAACAAAACAATCTACAAAACATTTTTACAATTGACAGGATTTTTATTTTCCACTTAACCCTTTTAAATAATTAACAACACTATTATTTTAATTCTTGTGGCTTTTTAAGTAATTAATTTTAGTTTTTAATCTGAACTATTCCCTTTCCAAGGCATTTTGTAATTTTTAACTGTGAGTAATTTTGATCTGCGTAATTTCGCCGGGATTTTAGTTCCTTGTGAGTCATCATCTGAATCTGAATCCTCATCGGAGCCTTCAGGGTCCTCTGGATCCTTGAGGTCCTCAATTTCCACACGTGACACGTCAATAAACTTGTCAGGATTTAGTTTATTGTAGCCGCGGACAATGTCAATCTCGTCACCCATGTAAACCACTTGGCTTTTTTTACTGGGCCGTACGCCATTCACACGGACTCGGTCATCGTAAAAGGCTTTCTCGATTTTACTACAAAAAAAACAAATCCACAAATTAAAATATTAACTAAACTACTAATTATAATTATACAATTAGTTAATGTACTTATTGTAATTATAGCAAACTATTTACTTTCTGGATAAGCTGAGCCCCGCTTTTAAAACTGCATCTAACCGGGTCGCCTTCAGTTTGACCTTGAGTACCTTATCCCCTTTCGCCAGAGCCTCATCATCTGTCTACAAAATAAAAATAATGAAAGTTAATTACAACTAGTTAAATAGTAGTTTTTAAAGGTAGACCTTATTAATTATTTTGACTCACCTGAGCATATTGATAAACCACACAGCTTTTAAATCCCTTTATCGTCATCCCGTCACATGCACAGCCCACCATTCCATTTCTCCATTGATAACCACCACCATCACCACCAATTTTAATTACACTTTTCTTAAAATCATTAGTTAAATTACTTCTACTACTACAACTTCTGTGAACACTATTTGATTTGGGCGTCATCGACATGATGACCGGTTGGATTTCATGCCCACCACCAAAACCACCAATTCCATTAATTAATCTCCAAAACTTAATGGCACTGCTACCACCAAAACTAAACTGATGTTTTTGTCGTAAAACTAATGTCAATGGAGAACTCATGTTAATTACACTAATTAATTATAACACTACCAAGTTAATTAATTTCCTTTTTATTATTTTTGGTAAACCACTTGCAGCGCATTACATCCCAGCATGCCAGCATAACAACAACAACAGCTGCTTGTGAAGAATGAACTAGTAGAGTAGCCTGCCTTGCTTTGCTTGGCAAAAAAAAGTAGCATTGCTTTGTTTTTTGACCACAAGCTTGCTTGAAACATCTCTTTATTTTCATGTCATGAAATAATTAATTAAATATTTAAGCATTTATCAATAATAAATAATAATTTTTTGTTTTTATTTTAAATTACATCGAAATAATTTGTGTGGAATTTTATTTGAATTTTTTGAGACATCATTTTATAATTTTTGACAAAAAATGACAATTAAATTATAAATGAGTAATATAATTAACTAATTTTTAGTGCAATGATTTTAAGGTTGGTTTAACTCATTTCCCAACTGACGAGCCTTTTCTCGCAATGCCCTGTACTTGTCTCGAAGCTTCCTGTAAAATGACTTAAAGCGCGCTTTGGCAGCCTGCCAATTTACAATTGGTGCTGATGTCGATCCTTCGCTTTGCCTTATGGCTCTCCCACCGTCATAATCCTGATAGGTATCTATAAAAATTCAATTACAATATATACGTAATTTAGTATCCGCACATTAAAAAAATATTTTTTTAAACAGTTAAGTAAAAAAAACAAATTTAAACCTGATTCGACACTTCTTGAAACATCATTCCCGCTGAAGTCGTCAGCACTGTAATCACCTACATCTGAGGAAGGCACCTCAGGGTCACCAAGGACTCCCTGGTAACCGTCATCTCCATATTGCCCCTGAACTAACCCAACTAGTAGAATACCAACCAGTAAAAGTTGTATAGACGCCATAGTTATGACAAAACACTAATAATTTTTTAGTATCTGGTTGATAAGTCTTCAAAATGAATAATGATAAAGTTAAGTAAGAAGAACTGCCTTTTTTATACCAGGGAGTTACCCAAATATCCAACATAGGGGCTTAGCAAGAAAGAAAACTAATTAAAACCGCATTAAATTACCTCACAGCGCAAAAAAAAATTGCTCAGCTTTTGTAAAGCAACTTGACTTTTTTTCGTTGTTCCATCCCACTTTATTAACCGGAAACCGCATATATGGTCACAGATTAAAAAATTGACGTACACAACGCATTAGCCGAATTCTCTTGAATATTTTCATGAAATGTTTCCAAATATCGGTAAAATAAGTGGTTAATGAAGACATGTAATGAAATAAAAAAACAAACACGGTAATTAGACAAAGAGATTTAACCCAATTTTATTATTCAATTAGCAAGCCAAAAAAATATTCATAATGTATTTAATTAGTCAATTGTAAGTTTTATAGGAAGTTTCTAGGAACTACTCACGCTTTTTACAAGAAGAAACGTCAAAAAGGACCAATAAAATATAATAAGTAATTTTATGGTTTACAACATACATGTTATACAAATATGATAGATATATAATTATGGTTAAATCTTAATTTGCTTAAAGGAATAATGAATTATATCAAGTGATTTTTTTTAGTCAAGTATGTCATCTGTTTAAAAAAAAAATTAACGACCAAATAATCCTCCAAGTAAACCCCCTAAACCACCTCCTCCGCCCCCACCTCCTCCACCCCCAATCCCACCTTGCAAAACTCTTCCAAGAATCCGCTTGCCGAATCCACCCACCCTTCTTCCAAATCCTTTAAGTCTTCTCCAAAACGACCTTTTGGCTCGTTCATCAGCTTCCGGGTAATCAGATAATGGGAAATCATCTCCCTGAATACCATTCCCTTCATAATCATCACCCTGTACATCATTTCCGGAATAATCGTCACTGCTTAACTCGTTTTTTAGTTCATCAGCTTGTTCCCGATATTTCGCAAGGTTGTCTCGAATTCGGTTGTAAACCGCTTTAAAACGTTCTTTGCCAGGACTTTGATCCAAACCATTGTCATCTGAACTTGGTTCATCGTTTCCATAGGAATCTTACCAAAATATATAATTTTTTTTACATAATTTTAAATGTTAATTGGTATAATTTCATATTTATATTTTAATAAGCTGCAGATTTTTTTTTTCCAAAAAAACTGGAAACCTACCTTGTTCACGATTATCGGGAACATCGGAATCGAAATCGTATTGCCCTTTGACTAAGGCAATTAGTAGAACCCCAATAAGTACAGTTTGTAGATAAGACATGCTTAAAAATTTATGGCGTACTTAATAATACAACTGTGTTTTAGAACATGACTTTGCTTACTCCAAAATGAGTTCTGATAAAAAAATAATTTTAATTGACAAGCATTTTTATACCTTGATGAGTATACATAAGCTTTACCTAATATTTGAACTAATTGATGTGAAAATTGGATATGAATCTCAACAAAACCGCAAAATATGACCAACTTTCGAGTATTTTGCTATACGACGTTAATTTATTAACTCTAATTACAAATTTTAACATGGAATTGTAAAATTAGTAAAAGATATATACACATTCAATTTGAATTCCATGTACAATATGTCATAACACAAGAAAATTGAGAAACATTCCATGAAAATAAGCCGCAATATTTGGTAATACAATTGTTAAATATTATTAATTTAAATACTTCAATACAACATCCTATCGTCTAATATTCTGCTCGAGTTTCTCGTAAAAGTAGCTCGATAGTGTGAAAAATTGTGGTCGCTTATCAGGTGAAATATTCCAGCATTGTAGTATTTTAGTGTACCTAAATATTATAATTTGACAACCATACAATTTCCCTTTTACAAAAAATAAATAAATAAATATTTTTCCATCTTCAATAAATAATCTGAAATAAGGCTTACGTTTCTTCTGTGACAAGTGGAGGTTTCGACAACCGTAGTCCTTTTTCTATACTCTGGTTGAAATCATCTGTCCAGCTCATTCCATGATAAGGAACGTCACCTAAGATTAAAATTTTTGATGTATTACACAAATGTATTGTGTTTTCACAATAACGAATTCCATAGCTTAGTTTATCTTAAATCAAACAAAACCTAATGTAAAAATTTCCCATAGTGTCACCCCAAAACTCCAAACATCCGACTTTGTGGTGAATTCCATCCTTTTTAATGACTCAATAGCCATCCATTTCCATGGAAGTTCTTCACTGCCTTGCTTGACATATTTCTTCTTATTATATAGCTTCCTTGATAAACCAAAGTCCCCAATTTTGCATACATTTTCATTTGTTAGAAGTACATTTCTTATAGACAAATCTCCATGAACTACATTTCGTCTAGCTAAATAATTCATCCCGTTGGCAATCTCATAAGAAAATCTATACAAGTCGTTAAGCTCAACAGTCTGATTAATTTTTGCATTTGCAACGTATCTCGAAGAACACTCATTTTTCTTAGACGATGAGTCATCATTTGTTACAATTGTGACTTTTCTGCTTCTCAAATACTTTTCCAGGGAATTATTTTCACAAAATTCGGTTACGATGTAAATGAAACCTTTTTCGATCTCTTTTGTGTACGCTCCAATGAATCGGAGAACATTTGGATGTAGGCCAATATAGCAGAGTACTTTGACTTCGGTCAACATCGTCTTAAAGATTTCTTTCGAGCAAACTTGTGGAGGCGTTTTGACGGCAACTGTCTCAGTATTTTTTAAGATTGCTTTGTAGACTAGTCCAAAGTTTCCTCGCCCAATTACGTTACCTTAATTAATAAATACATAATTTATTTTCAGGTTTATAATAATTAATGATTTTAGTCCCATCGTTCCCAAAGATAAAGTTTTTATTACCTAATTGTATGCTGTCCTTTGGAATTTCAAAGTCTACTAGAAACGGTTGTGATTCAGCTTCATGCTTTCGAATGTCGTATAGTTCCAGTTGGTCTTCTGCAGAAGAAGCAGTTCTCTGTAAACCATTTCTAAAGGCGTCTAATTCTGTTTTTGTGAGAAATCTGTTTCGCATTCTTCTGTAGTGTATTAAAACACCCACAACTGTTCCAACGAGAACAATGGACAAAACTGATAGTCCGATGATTAGTTTGTAATCTGTTAACAATTTGGTAACTGTTGGGATGATTTGCAGTTTTCGTTTGGTATCCCGACCAAAATACTCTGTAGGATAAGTATATAATTATAACATAACGTTTTCTATATTGACTGTATATGTGATAGTGCAAATGAAAAGGGACCATAGGGAAAATTTGTCCGTTTTTTGTTTTTTTTACAGAAAACGCAAATTCAGCTTAGAAAAATTACTAACGGACAAATTTTCCAGAAGGTCCCTTTTCACTTGCACAATCACATTACTTAAAGGTTGAACATACCTGATTCCAGTTCCGTATAAACTGTATCATTTGTCAAATCCCTTGAGTCAGAAATATACCACCAACTCAATTTACATTTATCCCCATAATTATTAAAAGCGTCACCCATCAAATATTTTACTCCATATGCTTTTGAATGCTGAACGGTGTCGTTGAGAAAACTCAGATAATCTACAATGTTAGAACTGTCTACTGGACAATTGTTTGAGGGAAAGTTTAACCGAAAAACTACATCTAAACCTAATCTATCCATAAAGTATTGCCGTAGATAAAAGTTTGTGTCGAGATAAACTTGCATTTCCTCTTGGTTTATGTTTGTTGGAAATCGAGGCTTTACATCACATACTATATATTCTATATGGTTAAGATATGTAAGAGCTATCAAGTTCCTTAAGTTTGTATTCATTTCTTGGAGACAATTTCTAACACTAAGGCCGAAACTTGTGTTCATATTTTGTCTATTATGAAACGATTCGAGAGCTGTTGATATTTTTCCATTTTGTTTAGAAGTGTAATGTTCCCAATTTAACAAATGTATACCTATTGGCATAACTGTAGCAAGATCGTGTAATTTGTTTAGTATCTTATTAAATGAGTCCATTCCTTCGATTTCCAGATACAACTGTAAATTTCTAGCATTTTCTAGCTGAGGTACAAGAGCATCAGCAAATTCTGGTGTAAACACACTAGGTAAAGTATCCAAAATTTTGATGTTTGAAAGTTTCCTCATTTCAACATTTAAAAATTTCCCAAAACAATAAAGTAGTAAAGTTTGAAGTTCTTTAGGATTTAGGGATAAATCCATTTTCAAACTTGTGTCAAATGTAATTCCAGCAAATGGATTTGTTTCAAATTGAATATCAACATTTGGAAATACAGTATAATATATACATGGATATGTATAAGGAAACTCAATACTTCCACTTATCATTTTTGGTATATTTCTTCTAACCAAAACCACAAAGTCTGTGGCTGTTCGATTTAGCTCGTTATCAGTCTGGACCTTATGCCACATTCCTCTTTCACCTGCGTCAATAACTCGGCCTAGATTTACAGAAAAATTATTTATTTCCGCCCAAGTTGCAATTATTTCATTAAAACTATGCACACCTTCCAAATGCTCAGCACAGTATATATCCACTCTAGGTTTCGGATTAATTACTAAATCATCACTGGATACATCCAAGTCGCGTACATTCGGTTGTAAAATAATTTCCCCATTGGGGTAAATATCAAGAAACTCTTTACGAGCTGTTAAAGCATCCTCAAAAGCTACATTTAAAATTCTAAGATCATTGCTTTCAATACCCAACAGCCAATTTAAAAGTAACAGTGGACTTTTTCGAAACACCAATTTACATTTTTCAATAATATCTTGCATGAAAGTTTTTAAATCAGCAATAACAAGTATATTTGAACTACACCCAACACTTATATTCCGTTCGGACATAAACCTCCAAAAATACGTAGTTTGTAGTGAGTCGTCTAAAGGCGGTGGTGTTTTCTGGAAATATATTGTTTTCACTTTATATATTTCTCCGGAATGCTGTTCAATTTTTGTTATGATTCCCACTGCCTCTTGTGCACTTTCAAATGTATTAGTAATATGCAAATTAGGATATATATGTGTCCTATTTAAATTAACGTTAGTGTTTTTGCACTCGAAAGCCAAACTATTAAATATAGTAAAATGAGTATAGTCTAAATGTAAATCTGTAGCAACCTCACCTACAGTTTCTATTATACTTCTTATTTGACACGGAGAGAAGGCTACGTCATGCCATTCTAATGATCTGTACAAATAAGTGGCAGATAACTGAAGAACTGGACGAATATTTTGATATTTTTGTGTACCGAATGGTGTAACAGTTATGCTGTCCTGGAATGAGTCGATGATTACGGTGGTGTTTATATTGCTGTTTAAGGACCAACTTTTAGTATATTCTGATATATAAGCACGGTATAAATTTATCTGGATAGTTAAAAACTCTTCTGAAACGGCAGGCACCCTGATGTGTACATATGGTAAACAGTTTACGTTAATCTCCTTTAAGAATGCTTGGTTTCTTCCTGATATTCGGTTAAGTTGCTTTATAAATAAACTGTAAGATAATAGCGAAATGGTGCTGTCGAATTCAATGTTTAGGATGGCTCTTTTAAGACGTTGGAGGATAAACGGATATCGTTTGCCGCAACAGCTAATAAAACGTTCATTGTATTCCAGGCCGATTTGAAAGTTTTCGAATTTGATGTTTGAAAGATAATCTCCAATAGTTATAATAGATTCATCGGTGGGACAGTAGGTGTAGCAGGTTTCAGCGGTTATGTTGCCGGTTACTCGGTATATCACGGTTTCGGGAGGGTATAGTTCGTGGAGTACAAAATAGTTAAGATGTTGTTGTGTAAGAGACCAGTTTAAAGTTGGAAAGAAAGGTGTACTGGGTTGTATTCTAAAAAAAGAAAAAAAATCATTACAAAAACGTGTCTAAACTTTGTAATTATTTTAAATTATAGTACTTACTTACAAGAAAGACACGCCAAGCATTTGGTATTTTGGGGAGGCTAACCAGTAGTTTACGTCATTGGCAGAAATACTGCTGTTTTCACCGGTTTCTATTTTTTGATCCAAAAAATGCATTTTAGTCCTGTACTCTTTTTTATCGGCTGATAAACTGTTTGTACTTACCAATACGATAATAAAGATGAAAGGACGAATATACATTATTGTATTTTGTGTAGGAGGAATATTCGGATTGATAGCGCAACATATTGTTTACGCTTTCAGTGACGTCATATACAATATTGCTTTTAGTAGAAACTGGAGCATCTTGAAATGATCCTGTCTTTATACCACAAATAATCAAGTATTTACTTTTAAAAATGTTAAAAATTACTTTTAAATGCTATATTGCTACGATTTAAGTCTATATTACCTCGCTTGACGATAAAGAATGCAACCTTAAAACAAAATTTATTATTATTAAATTGAAAATTGGATTCATTATGAAATTACGGTCGTACGAGTTGCAACTCGGGTGCTCTGATGTACCAGATTTGTGATTGTGCTTAAATTTGTTTTTAAAATCTCATACTTTACTCGAACTGGTGTCGCTTGTTCACGTAAGCTCTTATGAAAACTGATGCACTTGTAAAAGAGATGTGATTTTTTAGCACTTGATTAAACGGTTTAGTTCGTTAAAATAAAACAGTTCAGACAAAAATGTTTGTTAGTACAATGAAATATTCCAGCTGGTTGTGCACACCAAACTTAAATCATTACGATTTAACTTAGATTTTTTTAAAGTTAAATTTGATGTTTAGTTATTAAAATTTGATTTCAGGGAAATTGGAGAGTGGAATTACTTTTTTTGAATGAAATTTTAAGCATAACTAAAACGCGATAATGAAGAATCCAATACATTGATTACTAATGCATTTCAGCACAATTATATAGACTTGTTGATATGATGGGCTTTTCAAGTAGTTCATTCAAATAGTTCATTCAACACTGGATAAGTGAATGTTGCAATAATAATTTTTTTGTTGCTATTTGACTAACAAAAACAAACCAACATAATTTATTGCTATCATGTAAAATTGAAACATAAATACTTTATTTCATGGAAATAACGTTTCTAATAACGTTCTACATGCATACTTAATAGTAAATCTGTATTATTCCCAATCCACGTTAGCAAACATTTCATAAATTGTTATTGAAAGTGTGCATTCGTGGGTGGATGTTTGTAAATCAGTAAAGAAAGACTGTTTACATCACAAAAAAGGTGTAACGTAGGAGGATATTTTTTTACTGTATGTGATGTAAGTCATATGCACTTATTTAAAAACAGCAACTCGTGCCAAAAAATGTCACTATTTAGTGTAAAAAGGAGAATTATCCTTTAATTGTATACATTTCTAATTAAATTAGACAAAATACAATTTTAGATAAAGCCTACTTATGTACAACAAATAGAATACCTAGCATTTAAAAACATTCTTCGAAATTAACACTAAGTAAGTTCTAAATTAAAACTCAAACTATTCGAAGTTTATGCTCCGTAATTTCACAAAACTCTTGATTAAAATTATAAAGTAACGAAGTAAATGGAGGACAACTTAAGACCTAAACACATAAACTATCTATTAACTATAAACTCTCATTTATTTGAATATGAAATAGCTACTCCAATTTTTTTTAGGAAGTGACTTGATAGTGTAGAGAACTGTGGTCGCTTATCGGGTGAAATATTCCAACACTGTAACATTTTGGTGTACCTGTATTGCATATTAAAATAACAACTAAGTAAATGCTATTAACAAAACTAATAGTTTTCTCAGTCAATTGTTTCGACAACTTGATTTATAACTCACGTATCTTCTGCCGCAAGTGAAGGTTTGGACAGTCGCATTCCGTTTTCCAATTTTTCATTAAACTCATCAGTCCATCCCATTCCGTGATAAGGTACGTCACCTGGATTAAAAAAATGCTCTTAATGTGTTTAAACATCAACAGATTAACGAATTCCTAAAAACTTTTTTATGTTAAATCGAACCACCTAATGTAAATATTTCCCATATTGTCACTCCGTAACTCCAAATATCCGACTTTGTGGTAAACTCCTTCCGTTTTAATGACTCAATAGCCATCCATTTCCATGGAAG
>JAQFZH010003834.1:0-13077 GCA_034695485.1 Entomobrya nivalis | reverse complement strand
AGGCAACAAAATTTGATCTAATTTTTTGAAGGACAAATCTTCTGATACCTAAGAAGAACATAATTGCGACATTGCATCATTAACTACTTATGATAATTTTACATCATTCAAAACACGGATTTCAAGTTCACATTATCTACAATTTCCTTTGGTTTCTTGATTCTTGCTCTTATGTGAAAATGTTGGAATGGCTGAAGATAACCTAAATTTCAAATGTCAGTCGAAACCTACCACTAAACCTCTTACTGCACTTTTAAAAAATTGTTTAATTTTGTATAAATTAATTTAAAATTGCATCGATACATTGTGCCATGCATTGGCCAAGTAGAGCTTTCTTCTGCGAAAGACCATTATTTGGTGCGCTGCTGCTTGTTCTGAACTCTTTGCTGTCAGCTTCTACAGGTTGTTCTTCTGGAAGCTCATCCCCCAGGTCAGACCGAAGGCCAGAAGATTCTCTGGAATCAGGTTCTGAATACGATGACTCTTCGTTTCCAGCAGCGTAAAATGATTGCTCAGGCAAAGAGTAAATGATCACATTTTTAGGTGGGCGTGTTTTAGTTCTTCTGCTTTTTCCACGACTTGGTTTTCTTGGGGCGGGTGCTTGATGATGAGGGGGATTAGGAAGTATTTTGGCTTCAAATTGGTTATTGTGGGGATTGTTGTTGCTAATGTCTAATTTTAGTTCTTGGTCCAAGTCAGCATTAAAGTTTATTGGATTTCCATTACGGTCAAGAGTACTGGTCCGCAAACTGGTTGTTGCAGTAGCTGACTGATCAGAAGATGCTGGACCAACGTAATATCTATCGGGTGCTAAATGGCGTGGGTTTCGAGTTATATCCATAGGGGATGAAATTGAGGAAGCCGAGTATTCAAGTTCAGATGGCGATCCGGCAGACTCCTGCTGGGATTGCAGGAAGAAGGACTTCGGGACAAAGTGAATTTGCTGTACAGCTGCAAAACATTTTAAAGCAAAATTCATGTGAATATTATTAATTGAATAACAAGTTTATTCGCGGAATGTCAACACCTGAACCAAGCAGTTATGTATGCAATATGTATATATTCTTCCTCCTTTATTTTTTTAAACGGGAATTCATGAAAAGTTACAACGAAACTTACTTGGTGCGAAAGAAAAGCTATATAATTTACCAATTAATTGAAATAGTATTTATTATATACAGTATTGATCTTTCCATTGTATATCTTCTTTGAATACATTTAAAGCATTCATCCGATGGAGAAATGCAGTACGCAAAAATTTTAAACGAAATAAAGAATAAATCCATACTTGATTCAAACCTAAAATATCGCAAATGTAATTGGACAAAATGGTTAAGTTGCATAGACATGGACCAACTAGTAGATTTAAATACTTTATATTATCTACATGATCTTGTTCAATGTCCTCCTCCAATAAAAATATGATATGATGATTCATACTCAAGACCTGGCCTGGGTCTAAAAACAAACTTCGGTTTATGGAGCATGCTCCCTCGAAAAGTTTAGTTGCACATAATTGGTTATCATGCAAAGCGAGTGACAGTGCTTAAATTATAAAAATATCACTTACGGGAAAGTTGGGCTTCCGATAATTTAAAAATGCAGACTCCTACAACGGCAGTGATAAGCGCTGGTAGCATTCCAGCTAGATCATTCCGTCTGCCTCCTCTCACTTGTGTCACCATTTTGATTTTTTTTTCTTGTTTTTTTTCTAATTGAACAACCACTATGCTTCTTAATACAGAAGACCACAAGATCTGAATTCGGCTGCCACAATAATTGCACCGACAGATCGAATCCCACGTAAGATGCTTGGGGTAGAGCAACAAAGATATTGCTTCACGCGCTATATTTTCGCACGGTACTTAAACTTCATCACACTGACAAATTTTAAAACTGTAAAAATGAAATCTTTAACATTTCAATTGACTAAACTTGGTCACTTTTATAACGTCTAATTAAGCGTTTTTTGTTCTTAACCGGAGGCTTTTTAACTTAAATTTCAACAAGAGCAATTCCCTAAAATTCAGCTGGCAACAAGTGTATCCCCACTTAAAAACCAGGCCGTTAATTGAACGGCAATCATCATTCTACAAAATGTTACTCTGCACTTTTAAATGGAGTACACAAAATAAGCCTTAATGCCTTTTGTGGAAGCTCAGCTTGTACAATAAACACATTGACACTGGTGCAAAGTCAACAATGAAATGAAAATGAAGTTGAACTGTGCAATTATCCAAAAGAGCAAAATGTTATAAAATCATCCATATGAATCGTTCTTTATATTTTTCATATCAACATCATTCATATAAAAAATTCTCATCGTTATGTAACAGTGATGATGCCAATGGTGCACCAATATATTCAACTTAGTTTTGCGTTCATTCTTTTCATTCGTAATGTCATGTCATGAAGAGAGTGGAGGAATTACGTGTAGTTCTTCTATAACTGCATGATATGCAACAAACTTTTTAGTGCAAAAAAACAATAATTGTTACTCGTTATAATAATGCACTATTTTATAATATAAGCAACACTAAATACATTTGAGTGTAAGCACTCGGAGCAAAAGATTACCAATATGATAAGTCATAAACCACATGCATTCCATAAAGTCGTCCATAGGGATTCCGCTGTTTTAACATTTTGTCTGCATACGTAATATTTTATTCTAATTTTCGCCAGTGAACCGTTGTAACACAGTGTAAGAAATACTCACGTGAAGAAAAACAAATACTTAGTTGTCAGAAAATAATAATATGTAAAATACCCCCACATGTTACACGAAAAGTACTATGTTGAAAGGGACGAAACATCATAGCATTATAGTTGGTTCCCAGTAGGCAAAATTAATATCTACCTCTCTGTCCACACCCCACGCATATTTTATTCTTGATACTAGCTTTATTCAATTCACGAAACTATATTTGTGCACCTAGTTTGCACCCTAACCTTATCCTATGTGTTTTTATCATCATTATCATCTTGATCAATCGATCACTCACAGTCAAGTCTAACCAAGCCAAGCCACACACACCGCACCACCGTCACCGTGTGAAACAATGAATGAATGAGAGAGGCTCCCATCAGTCAGATTCAGATTACAATAAAAAAATATATTTTTAGGATACATCAGTTAGGCATGCATACAAAATAGAATTTTAGTTACCTATTTACATATCTTAAATTGAGCTCATATAATAAATAATAATTTTTTTAAAGTCTCAGATTAAATGTGAATGTGTGAGTACATCTACACAAAGCATTTAATCACAATTAGAGCAAAATACAAAATTCTTCCACAGGAATGAATGCGTAAATAAAAAAAATTGATAAAATACATACATTATATCATAATAGGATTAAATGTAGTTCAAATGCATGATTGCATTCCTCCACCCTCCCACACAAGTAAAGTGTGTATTACTTGCGTGCAGGCAAGCAGGTAAATGAGTATCGCTCAATTGCTTTCGCTTTTATTTTAGTACAAGAGAGCTTTTTTAGATTTTTTACATGCGGTATACGATACACCCTTAATGCAAACATTTACGATTTTTTTTCTTGCTTTATAGTTTAATGTGCACATTATTCATTATTTACATTCAATATTGTTTGTTTTAAGGATGTCTGATCTAGTTAGTCACCGCAAAAGAATGGACACAAATATACTTGAGTGCATTATATTTACTGTTGTATGATGACACGATAATTTTTAGTGATCGCTTGTGTGTGTGGCAAAATGGGCAATTAATTAAATGTGAGACATGAAGAGTTCTTGTATTTGTTGATACTAAAAAAATGCAGTTAATGTAATGGATTATCAATGCTTGTAAACACTTGTGCTTTCTAAGCTGAAGAATTGATTAAAATGTGTTATGGGTACTTTGCTGAGCACTTTATCACAAAATTCCATCTTTGATCTCATCATCTCATGCTCATCGCCGTATAACAACACATCATATCAGATCCCTCATTTATATTTTTTATGATTATTATTCTTTGTCGAGATTTTTGTGATTCCGAGAGACAGGTAAATGGACTCTAGAAGAATGTATTAGTATTAATAATAAAAGGTATCAATTATATTCTGATTGAAGATACGGTGGTCGTTTAATGTGTGACTTCGATATAAATATTTACAATTATCCAAATAATCAGATACATTAAAAAATAAGCCCTCCCTGCATGCAAATGTTTGAATAAAATATACCTTATTTTTATAGTGAGTGTGGGAAGGGGATTGTTTTCACTGGCTACTTTTACACAAATATAAAAATGAAGTGATTAAGAATGCTATAAAGGCGGTGCAGCTAATTATGAAGGTCATAGGCATTTTGATATCATAATTTATCTTTATGCGTGTAAAACGGGATTCTACGAGCGCTTGTTTATCCGATCTGACGAACTATAACTAAATCGCTATATTATTTTCAAATTCTAAAAAAAGTTACGACTGAAATTTATGCATCTTTTACAGACAATAGTATATTTATAACAATTTCTTTAATAATTTCTCATGTTATCAAGTTGTCATTGATGAATGATAAATGTCGAGGGAATCGAATGGTCAGCTTTTTTTGGTTTACATATTAGCATAAATATGCATATTCCCTTCCAAATTAACCTGAAACTTGGTCACTGTAATCTAGGAAATCGGGATCGAGTCACTTGATTATCACAAATTAGTAAGAATAATCGACGCTTTAAGGAGCTGATATGCTGAATGAAAACTTTCAAAAGAAGATTAGAAAATTAGTTTAATTTTTTTCACCAGGCCCAGGTTCAATATCAATGTAATGAGGTGTGTGCTGTGTGAAGTACAACACAATCTTCTTGGCCATATATGTAATTTACATATAGGCTCACATCATTAATGGTGGGAATTATTTGCGCATAAAAATCGATTGGAAATGTCTCCGTTCTCTGGAGCATAAATATATATATTATTTCAATACCAGATTTCATAATACAGAAAAAGAAATTAATGGGCTGATTAAATTATTAGTTTGTATGTGTATATTTTTATATTAAAACTAATACCTATGTCTTCATATAATTATTCATCAACTCGCATAAATAATGTGTTTATATTTTTATTTATGCTGCGTTAATTTTATGAAGGAAGATTTTGTCATCTTTGCTTTACCTTAATCATGTGGAAACAGAATTACACAAAGACGCAAGCTATAAACCTGTCTATTAAATTTGAATGAAATGAGTTGCAGAGTCAATTGGTGTGGGGCACTAAATAGCTCCTACCTGTCTAGAAAAATAAAAAAATTATGGCATGGCGGATATTTTTCTTTTGTTCTTTTTGCACACATTATTATATTTTATGAGTTTGCACGCACAAGTCTTTAACAACGAAACATAACAATTACCAATTATTCGTATTATTAAGCGTCTATTGGTTGTTGCCTCTAAGTTAATGTATAACTAGTAAATTCATTAATGTCTGCTATTGTTCTAGTTCTAGTGTCAGTTTTGTCTTATGCGAACCCCGTGCTCACTGTGTTTATTAGGCTAGTGAGTAGTTGTGAAAAATGAAGCGGACACACAAATATTTCTACCACTTTAGTAACCCTTTAGAAGAAAAATGGGTTAGAAACTATAATTAATTTGAGTGTTATGTTCTTTTTAGAAGAAGGTGTCTAATGAAATATTATAATGATACAGGGGGAATAATCGTAGCTCTGATTCTTATGGCACGCGTACGCAATCATAGTCTGCATTCAAAAAATGACATTGTACTTCACATGGATTTATATTACATCTTAATATTCTCGTTTTCATACTATACATACTTGAAGTAGAATTTGCTCAATACTTTGTATCGCAACTAGGATCTAACATATGTTTTTATTTATTGCTTTTTAATGACTTATTGTTACGATTGCATTGCATTGCCTTCTCAAGTTAAGTACATGAAAATCTTTCAAGTGCATACTGCATTTTTGAATATGATAATTCGATTTGATGATCTCAATCAATTGTTTATTTATAATATTCCCAAATTGACATGATTTAACTTCTGACCAAAACATCTATAAAATTTCCCAAGGGTTCACAAAACTGACTGAAGCTGAAGAAGGGCTCAATATTTATACTTGAAACTCCGAACTTCACATTTACTACTTACTTTTCTGCGATTTGTGTAACACATAAATAAAATGTTTTATGCGCATTTGATTGAAACGCTCTTCATCTTACCACATGCATTTTTAGCAAGAGAAATATTTTTGTAGCTTTGTTGGAGAACATAACTTAAAATCCAAGCTTTAAAATGATATTTTATAAACTGTTTTACTATTTTGAAATGGTCAGACTTCTTGTTATCACAAGGCTAGGCAATCCAGGATGATCCCGTTAATTAGGCTGCATAAATTACAAACTATAGGCAAATCTAGTAGCAGTTAAATTTAGCCAATCTGTTCTGGTTTTAAATATTAGTTATATATCTTCTGATTGTAACAATTCTGCGTCGTAGTGACATCGAAAATCGAACTCCAAATAAAAATCGAATGTACAATACCAGCATTTTGAAATATTCCCTAGTTGTGAAACGGACTCTTAATTATTGTATGCGTTATGACCTGATGATGATACTGTAATTGCACACGACGTATATTTTTTTGAATTTTAAAAGAGAACAGTATAAGATTTTGGTTGCGTGTAAAGCGCACATAAATCATCATCATTATATCATGCCAATTATTTGCAGGCAATAAAATTTAAAACAAGTGCAACAAATACATAAAATTGATGCTTTCAAAGGTGTTCAGCAGGGGAGATGAATCGCTTGTCGGTTCAAAGCTTTTTGTGTTGACCATCTTTCTGAAAATATCAATGGTAGCAATGAGTTATTGCATCACACCCTACTGCAGGGACTATTTGTTTTACAGAAATGACATGATCGACTTTATAAGTTGCACGAAAATAATTTGATCACAGAACGAACCAACAACAGCAATAACAAAAAAAAACTATATCGTCATCATCACATGTAAGATGTAAGGTCACGGAAGCATAAAAGTATGTAATTGCAATGAACGTTTATGTTCTTGAGATAGATATCCAACCAGTAGTACAATTTGTGAAGTGATAAAAAGCTTACAAGAGTAATAAATGTTCTCGTAATTGTTTGAGCAATCGTCTTGCTAATACTTTAATTACTCTTATCGTAGAAACAGGTTGCATCAATATATCGTGTCCAATTCAAACACAAAAACAAACAAATAAAAAAGCTAAAGGTGAAAAGTTAATTATTACAGTTTAACTGTGTTTCGCTCCAATTGAAACAATGCATGGAATTTTCTTTAGAAATGTTGAAATTTTTACGAGGTTTCATGATAATCTTGATGTTATAGAACTCTTGTTGTGTTTTTATATACGCGATCTTGATTCAAAAATCCAATTCCCACGTACTCGACATTCAAAATCTGAATAACAATAACATACCAAAAAACGGTGTACCTACGATAGGATTTTCGGCTAAAAAAATGAAGGGTGAACTAAGCGTTAACGAGACAAAACGTTGCGAATCGATGAAAATTTTGATGTAGCAAAATATGTACAACATCCATACTTACGTAATTTGGCATTAAAAAGAATTTAAGAAATTTAGAATCGGATTAGCGTAGTTCAACCAAACTATCTGGCGAGGAAAGGTAAGGTCATATAATATGTTGTCAAACATGGGAGTATTTCGTGGTGCTTATTCATATAAATTTTAAAAACAGTTTGATTGGGTGGGTTTCCTGTTGATTTAAAAATTACGCACATCAATGTTTATACTGACGCATAATAATGTTTAAAACTCCGACAGTTAACACTCAGGTGGGAAATAGGACAATTCACATTTTGTCAATTAAATGTATTAATCTGAAATAAAAATAATCATTATCAAAAACTTCAATTTTTGCTACGAGACTTTTGGTAATTTTATTCAACATACTAACATAAGTACAAGTATTGTAAATTGTAATTACAAGAGAGTTCCGCTTGAAAAATGTGCTTTAAAGGTTTACAAAATTTGAAGCCATCTTAATGTAGATAAAGTTATAAATTACCTTTAAAATTTCCATCCCTGTCACTTTTTTGCACAACACAGACTAATGTAAATGTTTTGGTAATGATAGTAAATGCTTAGCTTAAGTATAGTACATTACACATCAAATTCAGACAGAAATTACGTCCGTGGGAAAGGACAGTAAATGAAAAATTGAATGCTGCCTTATTATATCGCATTTATAAACCACTTCACGTAACAAAAATTGCGTATATATCACCCTTTACTTTTGTTTTCATACCTTAAAGTGTATTACTTCTTGTAATTTGACGGAATATGTCGATTTCTCACATGCAGAGCATGTCTAGCAAGCAAATTAATTGTAATAAAAATTAAATCGCTGCTTTTTTGCACCTATTTCCTTAATTGCCGCTATCTAAATTAAATCACGAACTAGAAAATTAAATGCTGTTTTTTTATTGAAAAATTAATTCTTTAGTGTGATTCTTATAATTTCTGTCATCACTCAATTCATTATCAATGCTACGTTGACATATAATCTACGTACTACATTGATACGTGATGTTAATAAAATGCGGAAAATTAAGTTCATGGTCGAGCGATCGTGGTCATGTTTTCAATTAAAGTACTTTTTAGGACTTCGTTATCTATTTTATCGTCTCATATCTTAATTAGCGTATTATTACAATAGTGAATGGTTAATGATACCTATTTTTAAGCATAAAAGGCCAATTTTTAATCAGTTTTTATTTAGTTCAATGTGCTAGTAAAAGTTCCCTTTATCTTTATTCTAATCTGGGTAGATAAAATTTAAATAAATATCCGATTAATTTCTGTCTAAACATTAACATTGTTTTATCCGTCTCTCGAATCCTCGTCAAAATGGGATGCTTCCTAGAAGAAATACTTGTACATTCTCTGTAGTGGTTCAAAATGGCTATGCTAGGATCAACTTGAACGGAATTCCCCGAAAATCGGAAATCAACTTTCGTAACATATTTGGTTACAAGGTGATGTCCAACCGCCAGCACTTCTCGCGGATTAACAATGTATTTACTTCGTAGAGCTGAATTCCATACTCGCTTTGTTCTTACTGAACACCTGAAAATTGGCATACTTCTCAAATATTCATCAAGGCTATCAGTTTCCGTAAAGGAAGCTGGTATTATTGGAGTCATTTCCGATTTGGGTGATTTTGTAAATTGTTTTAATAAATTGATGCCGTCGTCGCTGCTAGAATCATTTTTATTTTGTTCACAAAACTCATTGCAAAAGAACGTGTTTCTTATAAGATACTGAAATGTTTTACTTCTGTTGTAAGAATCAATAACTGTCCACAAGCTAGTGGGATGATCATCGTCAATATAATCATGATTGGCATCTAGAATGCTGGACTTAGGTACTCTTCCGTTTTGCGGTACAATGAACTCATCCACATCGACAAATACAACAAATTCTTGGTCTATATTGGAAAACAGGCAATCATTCAAGCTGGCAAGGGTTCCGTAATCCCATAATTCTGAAGTATTTCCTGTTGGAACATTCCAGCTATACATAATGATATGAGGCAATTGCCTCCTATCGTCCTTCGTTGCTTCTTTGTCCATTTGCTCCATGAGTTTCAATAAATACTTCCTGACACGGGGAGAAATACTCATTGCATAAAAATTAAAACGAGTGATTCCCATCAAATTATAAAAGGAAATGAACTGGATTAATTTCTCCAAATCATCAAAAGGTCCAAATAATGGACGGACACAAATTGCTAATGAGTTTTTTTGAAAACTGATATTATTGCCACTTTTATAATCTTTTCTTGGAATCATCATTAGTGTGCCGACGTCGATCAATTTTGTTGGATAGTCGGATACTCCAACGGGGTACATTGAGACTTGCAAATTTGAAGCAAGGGAAGTTGACTTGACCATCTGGAAAACGGAGGAGTTCATAGCAAAGTAGCAGTTGAAGTAGCAACTAGCGTAAATCTTGACGCCCTCTTCTATTACAGTATATGTAACTTTATTCGACGTGATAAACTGAAGGTTTTTGGTTGATGAAGAAGCAAAAAATAATTTGCATACGTATTTTTGAGAATATTCCATTTCGTGTTTTATTCTAAACCAATCCAATACATCTTTTTTTATAAATTCTCGTAAAGAAGGTATTGCTTTCATTCCCACGATACGGACGAGAATAACATGCTTCAATTTGTCACTGTCATCATCATCATCGTCAGCATGTGTAATTCTTTGTCCCCTATTCTTATTGGCGTTCACAACTCCTTCGCCTTCCGTTGTGGTCGGCGTCCATGATAAATTATTTAGTCTAGGATTTGACGTGCTAAAATTGCGCACATCCAAATGTGCACTATAAACAAACACTTCATCACTTATTCGCATCCAAGTTTTCTCTTTTTGTGGAGTATTATAATCATTTTCCCTATTCATATTATTCCAGTCTCTTTGAAATCGTACCTCATTTTCTGCGTATTTGCTCGCAGGCATTGGTATTCCATTAGCTAATTTATGGAAAAGGGGAAGCTTTTGTTTTATGGGAAAATTGTTCAGTGGGATTTGCGTCGTAAAAGGTAAATTTTGATTCATTTTGGATCCAGTAAACATGTTTATTACCATTGATGGTAAAGTATATCCTATTGATATCAACGTACAAAGTGCAAATAGTCCACCCACAACTTTTTTGATGAAACACTTTGCCCCAGCTTGTAAACAAAAGTAGTTTCCTCGATGATGACAATGATGCATAGAATTCATGTGGATGTAAGACGTTAAAAACGTCCTCGTATTTGTCATTGCGTAATAAAATGTATGTAACCGCATTTAAGTGTTTAATTAATTAACCCAACAAATCAATTAAGATGTCTTTTTGCTGCATTGCATCGGTGCACATATTAGCAAATTTGTACAGACATTGATTGATTCATTGACCCATAATTTCCAACTTTGTTTTTAATACCTGCTTACAATATAGTTATTCAAGCGCTTCCTTTATTCCTGTAGACTGAAGCTCTCGTCATGTATAGTTACCCAATCCAAGATAAATACCCATCTGCACACTCAAGAATAAATTCGTGTGTTCTGAATTCATTAAAATTAAAAATCCAATTTGTCTCCATGTTTCATCTGACATGTTTTATTGACAGGTTCGGGTACTCAATGGGTTCAACATTTATACACTATTGACTATTGTTGCTGGCTTCCAGGAGACGTGGAGACTTTCAACTTTCACGCATGTCGAAAAATAAATATTGAGCCTGCTTCGTATTATATTTTTGTTATGTAGTACAAACTTTTATATTCTCATCGTACTCCCTTCCGCAAAAAACTCATTTTATATAGCTTAAATTTTGGAGTTTTTTCTTCCATGATTATTCATTCTTTGTGGCATCAGTTCAATCACTTGTAAACTGCTAAAACGTGGAAAAATAAGGACATTGATCTGACACATGAAGCAATCTCTTTATTTTTGGCCTATTGAAATGAGATTCATTGTCGTAAAAAGTAACTCATTATTTTGACAACAATCTTCATTTGACACCTTAAAGCTTGCTCGTATGATGCACTGTTTGTAACGTAAGCAAACTTTTCTGCAAAACATACAAAAGTTATTTGCATGAATGAGCAAGGCAGTCATATATATAACTTAGCATGCATAAGTCTTCAACCCCATCCCCTAAATTATGGGGATATACAAATGCAACACTTTTCCTGTGGCAGTAGTGTCAAATATTACTTTCCCAACAGTTGTTGAAATTCCGTCGCTCCTTTACATTCGTGCATAATACATGTGTGCACATTATTGTGGATACTACTGGACGAGTTGGGATATCAAGGTCTGTATTCTGCTTGGCCTTGTTAGTTGTCAACTTGTCAACGAACTGTAGTAACAAGTTACAACGCTGTCTCTTCTTTTGTGGGTAACACTCGTGCGAGGAAACATATTTAGTTTTTTTTACACATCATACCATACCACCACTGCAAAACTACACTGGGCGCAGTGACACTGAAATAAACTTTTTGCTGACAGCCAATACCAATATTCGTTCAGATTACAAAAGCGTCTCAAAATGAAAACACGCAAACAATGAAGAACTAGAAAAATAACCGTTCCCGAACCCCTTGAAAAATAGTTTTTTTCGATTGATATGGGAAAAAATACAACTTTTACCTTGCTTGCCGATATTACTTCACAAAAATGGTTTCAAAATTTGAATTTGTTCAAAAAAGAGTTGAAGGTAGTAAATGTATCTCTAATTTGGACACTGTTGTAAAATGCATTTTATTGCAACGAAGACAGAAACCTTTTGCAAAGGAAATGCTGGTTGTGTTACCCTTTGTGGTTGTTTCGGTGTTGCTGTGTTCGTCTAGAGTGCAAGGAGCATATCGATATAGTTTGGAATCTTGCTCAGATCTAGTTCCCAGACTTGTTCCCGATAAACCTGACAATTTTCAAGTGTATGAACAGGGAAACCCGTATGACCATCATGACCATCAGCAACAGCAGCAACCAACACCAAGTTGGCAAAATGCAAATGGTTTTGTGAGAAGAATTAAAAGAGAAGTTTACAATGAACCACCGTTCAGGATAACGGTACCTGGGAAAAGATACAGACGCAATTCTGATCTTTATGGTGAGCCAGTAATGAATTTCCATGCATAATTAATTTGATTGAATATTCATGATCAATTTAAATTCAGTTTGTTCATATATTACTCAATGTTCAACAAAATAACGGTGAAATAACATTATGCAAGTTTAGCATTTATTTTTATTTTTTCAGTACAAATTGAAGGCAAAGGATATTTCAATGCTCTCATGCTACAGGGACGAGCTGTTAGCACGGGAGGTGATTTCATTTCCGGAGGGGTAGGCTTGCTCGGAAGATTTGATCCAAATAAACTTGACCGTAGGAACTTTTCCTATCTTGAATGTTTTCGTCAGCCTCATGGCACTATAGTTGATAACGGGTACTCTAAACTTGGCAATGCAACATTTGTGTGGACACCACCGGATGATGACAAGGGAAACAT
>JAQFZH010003833.1:0-13080 GCA_034695485.1 Entomobrya nivalis | reverse complement strand
CAAGTTTGAAGAGAATCGGATGAAGGGTTTCCAAGTTAGAGCGACCACAGACAGACAGACAGACAGACGGACAGACAGACAGACAGACGGACAGACAAACAAACTAAAATTATAACTACGATAAATCTCGATTTATCTACTTAATAAAGTGTATGAAGATTACATGGAGTTGCATAAAGTAGGGAGCTTATGATGTTGATGAGGTTTGTTTTTAATGAAATTTGAATGAAGACGATTAAGAATAAATAATTTGTGGAATTGTTTATTTTACAAGGGGAAAACGCCCACTTGAAATGTTGGGTTGTGGAGAGAATAGGAATGATAATGAAAGGACGACAGGTGAATGTGAAGAGCTAGTAGCTTAGGTTGACAGGTGTATTGACAGAGAGCACGATCTGTGGAAAGTGTATAAAATAATTTATCTTGTTGATCTGTACAAGTGGCTGGGGAAGACAGGACTTTTTGTTGGTGAATGGTAAGTTTTGAGGTGGATGTCAAAAGGTGGAGATAGTAGTGAAGTGTGGGGGAAACAAAGTTTTTTTTGACAAAAGTGAAAGAAGGGAAGTGAAGGAAGGAAGGAAAAGCATCTATTATGCAGAATGGAAATAAAGGTGTGTTGAGAGAGATGAAGGTAGTGGTGGAAATGGAGTGTGGGGAAAAAGAGAGACAAGTGAAGAAAGAGAGGATCTGGTTGGGAAAGTTGATTGTTGTATATTTTGATGTGGCTTATTATTTGGGATTGTCTCCTTTTCGAATTAAGGAGAGGGGGCGGGAAAATGGAATATTTGATTTATATACTTGGTGGCTTCCGAAGGTTAGTCGATTTATTTTTTAAAAAAATAACTCGAATTAAAATTAAATTCGATTTAAGGTAAAAATTTGGTTTAAAATTGAATTTGGTTTAAAAATTCGATTTGAAATTAAATTCGATTTAAAATTAAAAATTGATTTAAAATTAAAAATTGGTTTAAAATAAAAATTCGACTTAAAATAAAAGTTCGATTTAAAATTAAAATTCGAGTAAAAATAAAATTCGATTTAAAATAAAATTCGATTTAAAATAAAGTTCGATTTAAAATAAAAAGTAATTAATAAAATCTATTAAATTTATTTACATCAAAAATCTCCTAGATTACCTGGACACTAGTTTTGATACCTTGTTTACTCTTTCGAATTGCGGAATCGAGGGATATAATGCACGACTTTGAATCGGATTCGAGCTGGAACCCAACTGCTTACTTTCGAATATTTCATGCGTTTATAAAAATACTGTTTCATGCCACACTATGGTTTTATTTAGCATTTAGATCTGTTCGATATGTGAACATTGTTGATTTTGTATGTACATGCGAAAATTTACCTGCTCCTAAATCGAATGCAAAGTTTTGGAATATTTTTGGTCCAGGTATATGCATGATTTTTGTATGTCTTGGTACGTTTTTTGGTTGTACGCATGTTGGTCGATTTGTGGCTTGTGGGGGTATACATGATAGTTTAGGGGAAAGAATGAGTGCAATATTTGGCTATTGTTTGAAATGGGGAAGATATGTATTATTTTTGGATAATGAGCACGTTGATTGTGACACGGGGAACAAAAATAATCCTGGGAATATTTGGAGATATTCTGATGCGCTTCTTGGTATGGTTGCTATGGTTGCCACATTTTTTAGACAGCTGAGTGGTTTTTACGAAGAGCTGCATTTAGTTTTGGGGATTATAGTCTTTTGGATATGTGCAAAGGAGTTTGCGTATCGTTTAAAGTATTTGTGTCCATCCGACTCAAATTGGGAAAGTTGTATAAAATTGTATACGGCCATTAAAGAGCTTTCTTTATTGGTGAAAATGGCATATGGGAATATACTACTGTATAGATTAGCTCTAATGGTGTTCGATGTTCCAATTAGCTTCGATTTTACATCTGATACAACGACGTTATGTAGATTTTTCTTTTTTCTTGTGACAAATACAGTATCCTATTTACTTGCGGCGGATGCATCAAAACAGGTAAAATAGCTATAACGGGAATAAAAATATAATAACCACTTATATAGATGCATATGGATCTTTTTTTTACAAAAATAGGTGAAAACGTTCGAAAATTGGATATCGAAATTGATCGAATTGAACCCGTCATCGATCATCTCCCAAAGACAACTTTCAGTCGTCCTTTACGAGCTGCAAACAAACGCAGTAGGGATATCAGCTAGTGAAGGCTTTACAATTACTTATTCCTTTGTAGCTAACGTAAGTCCTAAAAAAAATTATAATTAATTTAAAAACCATTTTAATTATCTTTTTCAAATAACCAATTTAGGTAAGTGGAATAATTATCACATATTTCATAATTTGCGTTCAAAACAGCCCAAAGTAGACAGCCAACACCTTAAAAATAAAATAATTAATCGCCTTTCCCAAAAATAATTAATTTCAAAAAAGGCGCGCCATTTTTTTAAAATTTGCACACCTATTTATTAAATCACACTTATTAAAAAATAAATTAAATTTTTCATAACATTTTTCTAAAATTATTTACTCGGTTTATTATGATCCTCCTCCCCACAACTTATAATCCCCGCTGAATAATCCCTCTGATTCTTTTTCACAAACGCCCTCAATCCATAACTCCCAATTAATTTCCCCCTCACCTGCACCACCAAAGCCGCCTCCCTCCTCTCAATCACCCTATCATACGTAAAATTCGCCTTCGTATGCCACGTATTCTCAATCATCTTCGCCGGCAAACTCAACCTAATAAACCGTGGCTTCCCCTGCTTATCAAAATATAACCTATCCGCCGGCTCCGTAACTTCCATAATCGCATTAAACGGATTCTCCAAATCATTAATCCTCTGAAATATTATCGACGCATTAATCCAACTCCCACTCTCCAACACAATCTTATCCTGGATCTCATATTCTTTTGTAAAATCTCTCGCTATAACATTCGTATCCGTATTTCTCCCTAAAACCCCACTCATCACTATAGGCGCTATCCCAAAACTTGGCAAATGAGCCTCTAGCGTAACCCACTGAAAAGCCTTGAATCTATCATAAAACTCGAATCGAATCTCATTCCTACCCACAATATCCTCAAAAACGTATTGTGTCACCGGAGCGGGACCCCGATTAGCTATTTGAAAATTTCGCAAATTTTTTATACTCCCTTTTTGCTCCTGACTCTGAGCAAATACATCCACTATACTCTTCTCATAACTGAAGCTAAATATACTCGCTGTATAATTTCCCGTTAGATCGATCCTCGTAATATAAAACATATCTAGAGGTCTCCCCATCATATCCGTCTTATCCGGTAGATAAGGCTGTTCTGCAGAATTTCGCACAATTAACATAGTGCATCCCCTTTTAGCACTTTCGTACAAATACACATGGTTCTGGTTATAAGTGTATATATAATATTTTGGTCGTTTATCCCTCACTATCTCCCAGTTATAGTATTCCGTTACCCTATGCAAAGCAAAGATGCTTCGATGCCTTAAACTTCCATCTTTCGAATAACGTTTTAAATATGTTCGTCTAGTTTCCAAATATAGTACAAATTCACCCTCTTCCTTATCGTATCCCCAGACTAGTAAGCTTGCAGGATAGTTACGATTTCGAATCTCGAAAAATTTCTCCTTTTCTGTTGGGATAAACATCCAGAGGGCGCCCTTAGTCTTGTTTTTGGTATATTCATGATTCTTCCAACGGGTGGGATTTTCCTCAGCGGTGATATATGGGTTCATCCCATCCCTTTCGTTGTAGAAGGAGGCGAACATGTATTCCGCTATGCGGGGAACGTAACCAATTTTCTTGCCTTCTTTCGTGTCGTTCCATTCGGCGCGGTCGGAAACGTTTCCAATGATAAGGGTTTGGATACCTTGGATACGGTAGAGGATACCAGAGTGGAGGGAGAGAAGGCGGTTGTCAAAGGACATTATAGGCTTGACTGGGAGGAGGCCTGGGCTTTCCATGGTTATTCCAATGGATTCAAGGGTATCTCCACCTGGTTGATTATATTTACTCTTTCGTTGGTAGATGAGGCGTTCTGCGAGGATGGTATCGTTGATGGTGAAATTGGTTTGCATGATACGGTCTTCAAGATTGTCGTCGGGGTCGGCTTGGTTGAGGAGGCGTTCGTTGGGGTCGTCGTCGGCTTCTTGGGATTCGAGGGTTTCTTCTTCGAGGCGGGTTTTCGTGGGATATTGGTTCGGATGACTGGGGTTGTATTCGACGTAGGTTCTATGGTATAAAAATAATAATAATAGATTAATCAAGTTTTTTTAATGGGATTTAAATTTAAATATGATTATAGTTAAAAGGTTACATTTTAACTTGTCTGTAGGCTAGGGTCATGTTGAGTTTGTGCCGGGTAAAGTTTTCCACGTGTTTTTGTTGGGCTTCTACGGTTCCCATGATGTACACTCGTTCGTCCATACCACCCAAACCGTTCCAGAATATTAACTGTGAAATAAAGAGAATAAATATAATTAAAAATTAATTTTAAATGTTAACATTTACTTTTAATGACGGGTTTTAAATAAATAGTTGTAAAGGTAGTTTTTTTATTTGCTTACGTCCGGAGCTCTCATTCGCTGTTCATTGAGGAAATGAAGTTGTGTATGTTTTATGGGGGTCACATACCATAATTTATGGATCATTGTGGTCTGCACTAGTCCCACTACTTTGTACTCATTTAATTGACCAATTAAAGAGGTAATTAGAAGTAGTAGTGTGCTCCCATATATATATGGAAAGCTAAGGGGTATATTCATTTTTTTTGTTTTTGGGACCAGATCACGTTTTTAATACTAAAAAGGGTTCAAAAAGTTAACTTATATAAGTATACTACATATTATGTGAACTTTCCAAATTCACTGCTTAAATATTTGGTAGGCATAACTGAAGGTTTAAATTAGCGGGACACTTTTGATCTTTGTTAAAGAACAAATAGCTTTTGTTTAACAAAAAGGAAAATTTGATAACAAAGTAATGGTGACCTTAGCCATAGCCATGAATTTTTTTTGATTGAATTTCGTTTAAAATTAGACAATAGGTGTAATTTTACCTTTTTTGGTATTTTATGGAGCCGTTCATATATGCAAATATTTAACAAATATACATAAATAGGCTGGTATTTTTATATTTTAAAATTTTTGGTGAAGACAAAAATTATATTTATTTTCGTTGTTAGCTTTTCTTTCCAAAGTTAACTTACATATATATTTTTTTAAAGCACGTGTTAAAATTGTCTTTGAAATTTTTATTTCTTTTGATTATCTTATTTATATTATTAATTAGTGTAAATCGTCACTAAAATGTAGTTTGCTTATTTTTTTTTTAAAATAAAATTAATATCGCACCGTATTTTTTTCCTTCGTGAGAAAAAAAAATAATTAAAATTGACTAAATGCTTTTTGATTGGCTTTTTATATTTCTCGAACAAGCTTTTCTTGAACTATTAAAAATTGTACTTAAACTTATTAATGATTTGTTTTTTTTTCTTCGTTAAGCTACAAAAGAAAAAATCACTAAGCTTTTCTTATCATCAGTCCCAACCTATTTTAATTAAAGCTTTTTCTTATCTTAAGAATAATTATTTTTTTTATACTTATGGTTGCTATACCTAGCTATATTGGTAACCTTGAATAATTGGTATATATGTATGGTATACAATTATAACCTGACTGACTCGACTGAAACATAATTAATTTTATCTATTTAAAATAAAGATAATTTTTTTTATCTTAAATGCGTTATCTTTTTAACTTTAAAAGTGCAAACTGGACTGTTAATTAAAAAATATTCATTTTATTTTATTCCCTTCTTTCACTTTTTTGAGAAATGCGCCGTTTCATAAAACCGTCTAAAAGTAAAATTGCTAAATAGCCAATCCTGATCCCCCGACGATCCCGAACCACCACCTCCCCCACCTGGTCCACCACCGCCACCAGGTCCTGAAAATCCTCCATCTTTTTTCGAACCTCCACTCTGCTCCTTACTTGAGGGCACATGAGCTAAAAAAATTAAATTAAAAAATAAATCACCATAAAAAAATCCCATTCATAAAAAACACTTAAAGTTAAAAATAATCCAATTAAATTTTAAATATTTTTTTTACGGAATTCAAAATGGTCCTCATCCAACTCATCAAAATTACTCGTATCCGTTAAGCTCCTCACGACCACCGGAATCGGCGCCGGTCTGCTCCTCAAATTCTGCCAATCGACTCCCCTAAAAAAGGGAAGGACCTTCAGCTCCTCCACTCCATGATGACCACATATTCTCCTATCAGCTTCACAGCAAAACCTACAATTTAAAAAAAACATTAATTAAAAATTCCCCACAATTAAATTTCTTAATTAATTAAATTTCCTCTCCTTCCCCTCCTTCACCTTAAAATGGCAAACTTGGCCTCCTCACTAATCGGAACCTCCGCCGGAAACACTAAACTCTCCCTCCAATTCATAACCTTCCAGTACGTCTCCTGAGGCCCCTCACTCGAAAACGGTGGATAACCAATAAGCATCTCAAACATGATAACCCCCAAGCTCCACCAATCACAACCACACCCATAACCCTGCCCACTTCTCAGAAAAACCTCAGGCGCAATATAATCTGGAGTCCCCACAGTGCTATAAGCCAACTGCCTCCTACACCTCTTCCAACTTTCCGCCCTTCTTCGACTATCCGCCCCCGAGGCTGTATCCATCCCTCCAAAAATCGTCCCTCCCTTATCTCCACCCCCCTTCCCCCCACTGATAACCTCTCTATAAAATTCTGTACGATGACTCTTCTTCAGCCCAGTACACAGCCCAAAGTCACTCAGCTTCACGTGACCCCTCTCGTCCAACAAAATATTATCCGGCTTCAGATCCCGATGAATGAAACCCAGCCTGTGAATGTACTCCACAGCCAGCGCGATCTCAGCGACATAAAATTGGGTGTCCTCCTCAGATAATGTATCCTCCTTCATTAACAGTGTCATTAGATCTCCACCAGCTAGGAACTCCATGATAAGGTACAAATTTACAGTGTCCTGGAAACTGTAGAACATTCTTACAACCCAGTCATCTTTTCCGGCTTCAACTAAAATGTCCCTTTCCGCGCGGACATGGGCTATCTGGTCCCTCTCCACCATTTCCTGTTTTCGAAGGATCTTCATCGCGAAGACATGACCGGTATCCTTTTTTTGGACGAGGCGAACCTGGGCAAATGCCCCTTTCCCGATGACCTTCAAACTTTCAAAGTCGGCGACGCTGAGGCGACTTCGTTTGAGGCGGAGATACTCGGTTTCACGTTGGCTGTGTTGGAGGCGCTTTTCCTCCTTTTGGGGAGGGGGAAGGTCTTTGACGGATTCTTCTAGGCGGGCGAGCCGTTTTTCGCGTTCGACGTGCTGGGCGAGTAAATTGGTGTAGTAATTTTCGAGGGTTACTTTGGCTTTGGTGGCTTTGTCGAGGGTGTGGCTGGAGAGGTGGATGGTGGTGGTGGAGGCGGAGGTGGATGGAGGAGACTGGTGGTTGTCGACCATCATTATGGAGGAGTCGTCTACTTCGGAGGGGGTAGTGGAGGGAAGGAGGTTGTAACCTAGGTTGTTGTTGTTAAGGCTGCTTCGGTGGTGATCAGCTGTTTTTGTTGATTTTAAGGTGTCCACATTTTCGGTTAAAGAGGCACTGTCTAAAAAATAAATAGAAATAATAATTAGTTAATTTTTGAAATTTAAAATGTAGTAGTTTTATTGATAGTTTAATTATTTATTTTTAATGGATGGTTTAATTATACTTTTGAGTCTGGACCCATTATTTTGATGATGACGTCTGTTTCGCGACTTGAAGTTGAGTACATTGCCGCAAGAGAAGGAGCTCAGTGTATTCATTCCGCCGCCGACGATAAGAGATTAAAAAAATAGGAAGATAAACAGATGATGATGATGACGGAATAGTTTGTTAATTATAGTTAGGTAATTAACAAGACGAACAATGGCATGGCATAGTAGTGGGGGAGTTGATTGGTTTTTTTGTTTGTAATAATTAGGTACACACGTGCAGGTTGACTAGTAAAAAGCTGGTAAACTTTTTTTTGGTTTATAATTAATTGTACTAGTACAATTAAAAGTTAAATGTAGATTTAATTAAATAATGAATAAGGTCACACTTTAAAAAATATATTTGTGCAGCTTTTAAATTGGTTAGGTTGATTTTGTTGATTGGTTAGGTTTCTTAAGACAGGTACTTGTTTTTTTTAATTGTTAACATAATAGTTAACTTAGCTCATCATCATCACATTTAAACTACACACCTTAATTATAATTTTAAATACTTATTATTTTATCCCATATTTTTTTTCTCCTTTTTCTTCCGTTATTTTTTTTCTTCGTGAAGTTCCGTAAAATGCCGAGTGAACGGTAAAGGTAAGGTGTACCGATGATGATGACTCGTCAGTCGTCAACACGTCATATTAATAAAATATTTAAAGCTGCTCGTCACACTCAAAAAAAATGTAGGAGTAAATTTTAACTACTACTTTTCAAACAAGAAACCACTGTTAACTTTAATTAAAAACTTTCCTCTAAAATTAGCACCACAAAAAAACATCTGATTTTTTTTTCTTCAAAATATTTTCACTCGTAAAAACTCGACTGCTTCACTAAAACTGACTAGTTGAAAAAGTTAACTGACTTTTTTTTTCTTTGTTGAGCTGGTGATGTCGATGTCGTTGGTAAAGTTGTGACAATGAATATTTATAACCTATTAAAATAATTAACCACTTTACACTACACCACTTATACCGCTTTGTATTTTTTAACTAGACGCAGCAGTAGTGGTGGAGCATCTAGAAAAAATGTAAAATATTCCATTTAGCTGATCGTGAGCAACTCTGCTTTTTTTTGAGCTTCCAAAAAAAAATTATTAACCTTAACTAATTCATCTATTTACACAGTTGATATATACGTCACGTCCCGAGTCACATAAGCGATTCCACTGTTTATTCTGTCGTCATTCCTTTTTTCGAATCAACTGATTTTTTTACCACAGCACATATACCACCATTCTACTCCACACTTTTCCTACTAGAAAAGGTAGAAAGGCAAACAAAACAAAAGAGATATACGCAAAAAAAACAGCTTTACCCAGAGTAGGGGGCTGTTCATATAATACGTCATTAAAAAATCCCACCCAACAAAAAAAATGTTTTAATTTTTATTGACGTATTTAATTAACGGAATTTATTTAATAGGCTCAATTAAATTTGAAAAGTTTTAAAGGTGCTTTTCAATTTTTTTTTGGTACGGAATTTATGAACGACCCCATATAAATCTCGATGCATGTGGCAGGCAGGCAGCAGAAAGGCAGACAAGCAGGCAAAGCTGCAATGCTGCTCTTGAGTATTTTTTTTATCAAGGTCAATCCTCAGTTTTAGCTTCTTTTTGCTTTTCTGCATGCTTGACTCGAATATGGGAAAAAATATATTCGAATATTTTATTAAGTTGTGTATATATGGCTATGTAGCTTGTTATAAGTGGACCGAACGCAACGCGACGCTTTATAAGCGGATGAGGATATTTAATTTGTCGATGACAATTTGCATATTTTCATAACAGGATAATTGGCTTGGAGTCAAGAAAAAAGGTGGAAAAAATGTGTATTTTAATATGGATTTTATTCGGGTGTGTGTTTACGCATATTAATTTTTTTATGAGTAAGGTTAGTAAACAGGAAAAATGGATAGAAAAAAATCGTCGTGCATTTATGCATAAACACGTGTCTCTGTAAATATTTGACAAAGATAATAATTTTTTTGATGGCTTTTGACAAAGTTCCATGAAAAAACGACGTTCCATCCTAAATTTGACGAGTTGGTAAAATGAGTAATGTTTTAATATGAGTTATCTGATAAAAATATAAATGAATGGAGAATTGCAGAAAAATGAGTGAGCAGACAAGAAAGCAAGGCCGTTATGAGATATAAATGAGATAACGCGTTTTTTACGCTTTGATTCTTTCGTTCGAGGCTGGTTATTAAAAATTTATATGTTGACTTGCGATGATACAATGAATCTATTATATTAGAAGAATTTGATGATCGTATGTTGTGGTGAGTGAGTACGTAACGTCAGAGCAAGGTGCTAAAATTTGATTAGCGGTTTATTAGTATGAGATTTGTGTTTATAGTGTATGTGGAGTAATGTAGGTATTTTATGGTGATGATGAAATTTTTTGGATGGTATAAATATCGGTAAATTAATTTATGAGCAAATATATTATTATTATTAGATCTGTTTATTACGCAATACGAGGGTTCATATAGCAACGAGAACTGTAATATAAATATGTATGCCTGCCTAACCAATAGGAATAAATTTATACTCACTTTATATCCAGGGACAAATGAGTGATGTAAGTGGATACCCATTTACACGTGACAATATCTTTAAAATAGGATTGAGTTTAAATTTAGTTGAAGGTTAACTTTATGGATTGCCCTTTCAAAGGGGAATTGGTTTTTTGGCGTATTGCAGCACAAATTTATTATTATTGAGGGAATTTATGTTAAAATAATTTTGTTTTGGTAATTGCAATTTGTTTTGTATATTGGTAAATGTGACATTAAATTTTTAGGGTTTGCAGTTAGTAATCCACGCTGTGGAGTACTGTTTACCTTTGGTATTACGTATGACCTTGTTATTGACTAAATATGTATTGATTAAAAAGTTGTAATGTGAAAAATGCAAAGTTGAATAAATTAAATTAAATTAAATTAAAAATTAAATTTTAGGTTATGGATTTTTTTTTGACAAAAAGTTTTTTTTGTGGTATTGTAGCTGCTTAGGACTATTTTTGTAGAAATTCTTCAATATGCTAACTAATACCCAAAAAAGGAAAATATTTTATTGATATTTGCCCTTTTTCCAGAAAACATCTTGCATAGCTAAGCGTCGATATTAAGTTGAAGTTCGTATAATAAGCATGTTCGACGAAATTGAAAAGAAATTACATTTGGTAAAGTTAAGTTTGAGACTATTTTTTTAACTTTGAGCGCAATAAAAAAAATTGGTAAAATATTTTATTCATATTTTGCTACCTTAAACATTTTTGCTTGATGTCCCTCTGTGGATTTTTTTTTGTCTAGAAATGATTGAGTCGGCTTCGCCGAAACATGTCCTTATTCCTACGAATTTTTCAATAAATCGAATTTGTAAAAACTAATCCACTTAATTCTGAATTTAATATTTTTTTCTGGAAACGATTTCAATTTTTTGTAAATTGTCCGCTTCACAAACCATTATGTTTAGCTCACGAATTTTTGAAATGGTTGACTGGTTAACCCACTTGGGAATTAAACTGGGTTCTTTTAAATTATTATTCCATAAAAATTCTTTAACATTTTCCCATTCCATTGATTTTTCTGTGTCCAAGAAAGTGAATCGAAATTTCCATCTCGTTTTATTTCTTCTTTTCTGCTCACTTTTCACCATTCTAAAAGAGAAAGTCAATGGAAACTTTACCAAATACATTATGGCTCTAACTTACTCTATAGCAGTTTTGGTATTTGCAATGATTTTTTCGATATTGAAATGGTTCGGGGAGGATGTTGCCTTAATATCGAATGATATGAAGGGACTATTCCTTCGTATTGAACGTAAGTGTAAATATTTTCAAATAAAATAACCAAATATAAAAACTTAAGTTGAATATAAGCTTATTATAATACTTCAGGTAACTTTATGCCTAATTTTAACCCAAAAAAGGCTAAAGTCAACTGGTTAATTGAAGCTGCTATAGTGAGCTATTCAATGGGTTGCTTTTTAATTTGGATATTGGTAACATTGTGGTGCTTATACGACCCATGTGGGTTTGTCTTTATTGGAAATCTATTACCAGATCAATATTGCTCGTCTAACGTACTTCGAGTAGTAGCCACATGTTTCCATGGTTACCTTATGCTAATTTTAGAGACAAATATAGCTCTAACTGGTAGCTTTGTAATGGCGTATTTATTTTACATTACTATATTTTTAACTGAGGAACTACGTTTAAATCGGACTCACTATAAAACAAGTGAGAATTTGAGAGAGTTGGGTAATCTGCAGAAAATTTACAGAAGTTTTCAGATTTTGAATGAAAATACAATGTTCGTCTTTGGGCCATATATAACCTTGTTTCATGGGATATTTGTTGTTGGACCTGTATTTGGTAATTTTATAATAATAAGATATTGGATTAGTTTGGATAATTTGAGTAAGGGGCCGATTTGTATGGCTTGTTGGATAGCAACTGTGTTTTGGTTATTTGTTTTACAACTAGGGAAATATTTATGGGTTGGGAGTAACAATATACTTTGGTCGTGGAAACAATTTCATTGGAAAGTAAGTAAAAGGGAGAGTAAAGAAATGAAAAAGTTTATAAAGAGTTGCAGACCAATTTTATTGTTTCATGGGAAGCAATTTGTGATTGGGAGGTTAACTCAGTTTAAATATTTTAAGGCGGTTATAAGGGGATTATTTCGGATTTTACTTACGGGAAAGGATTCATGATGAAATAGATAATATTTTATTTAAATGTCAAAACTAATATAAAAATTATGCTCAAAAGTTTCAGGAAACGGCGTCCAAATTTCAATTTTTAAAACCTTTTTTTTGATCTAGTATTATTTTAATTAATTTTGTCTACAGTAATTAGTAAAATTAAATTACTTAAATTATACCTTGAAAAAACAGTCAAAACACTTGACAAAACACATTACAAAATTTTTAATACATAAACATTTGGGATATTGGATAAAAATTCAAAAAAATAGATATTTGGAGGATGTTCTTAATTATACTTCGAATATACTTGTTACGGTAAATGAGGCCTAGTAATGAAAATGCTAACTCACAGCAGACAACAATATAGAATTGTAAAATTCTGCTGACTTTTTAAACATAGTACTAATTATTAATATACTAAATATATTACAAAATAAACAGTTATTAAAAGTAATACATTGTAGAAAAAATAAATTGAAACGAGTAATCAAAATGTGATGATGACCCAAATGGATAAATTGTTTAATGCAAAGAGTCGAAAAGCAGTATTATCA
>JAQFZH010003832.1:0-13081 GCA_034695485.1 Entomobrya nivalis | reverse complement strand
ATATTCAGTGATGGAGTATCATGAAGCATTATGAAAAATCATGAACTTGTATAAACCTATTCATGCTACATTGCATAAACAAAGGAACGGTTGAACATTGGCTCGAAGTAGTATACTGTCATAACGGTTGCTATGACAATTAGTGCCAAAGCAAAAAAACCTCAGCAAGCAGCTCGTTTTCTTCTCAAACGTTAAGCTTTCATTTCATATTTTGTGAATTATAAATCAGCCGGAACACATCTTTGGGACAACACATGCACAATTTCATTGCTAGTTGTCCGAGACAGCCTGACCTGTATACAAGGCGTACATTTCAACATCAAGTGATATTAGTTTGAATAAAAACTGAAATAAAAATTTAATTTAATTTCAAAATCCTAATAAAGCGTAAGTAAACTGGTTTTTTTGAAATAAACATAAATTTGTGAACGTTCATTTTTTATAACCTTTATGTTCTTGTTATTTTATGTGTATTTTCGGAGTATAATATTTTATTACATTTTTGAAATAAATTTATTTATTCTAAACATTTGATACAATTTTGTATTTAATTTTAGAAATTCAAAATGGATAAAGTTTCTATCTTCATATGTTCCTTCATCTTCTGGATTGTCTTTATCCGAGAAGGCTATGCCGGCGATAGAACGGTATTGGCATCTGGGATCTCCGCTTTTGTCGTCTTTGCTACAACCAAGTGCAATGAAAAAGGAAAACCTCCCACAACAACAAAAATTGTCCACCGGAATAAAAATAAAAGAAATGTGAAAAATAAATCGGATGCAGACTTCCTTGATTGGTTTAACAAGCTGGAAACTTGGACCTGGAAACTAGCAAATTTTAGTGCGCTGCTATTAAAGTTGTGCATTTCCATTTGCCAGTACATCATATGGATAATAACCAAAAAAGGTTTTTGGTTAAGTTTTGGTGTTCTCATGTTGTACTCTGTCATAAGACGTGCTAGAGTGGAAGAAAATTGGAATAATCTTAACTAAATATCCTTAACATAAATTATGGTTTGTTTACGGTGTATTTCACCATTGTTATCTTAAATACTACTAGTATTTCAAATAAGCTTGTAGTTTGCATTATATCCAAAAAACGTTATATTTTTATATTTGCCATTAAAACATTTGTTACATTTTGAGTATATGTATGTAATTTATATTGCATGAAAAATAAACGCATCAAGCTGAATTTATAAAACGGCAAAAATCGTTAAAAATTAATTAAAACAATTCATCAATTTTATTACTCATCATAATCTACCAACATCCTTTCATCGATTCAATTTAGAAGTGTGGGCGTCATGATGGCAAAGCATTGGATTTCTCTAAGAAATGTTGGCACACATACTAGGATAACGTACATTATAAACGACTTCCCATTCTATTCATTATAAGCATAAATGGAAAAAGCATTTCTATCGTAATATCATAAAGTACACATGTATATTACCTAACAGCTGTAAACTGTTTCGACAATTATGCTTATTTGTGAACTGTATTTATGAAATGAAATTAAATATTGACCTGTCAAAGCGGCGCATCAAAGAAAGAAGCACGAGAAATGAAAACATTAAATGCTGGCATCGTTTTTACAGTATGTAAAAAATGTACTCTTGGTTTACTTGTATGTTTCATAACTCACTACAGAATACATAACAATAAGTAAGTAAAATTACTAGTCTGTGTTACATATTGGCTGATGGAATATCATGAAACATGATGGTAAATCATGAATCGTCATAAACTTATTGGTAGTGCTTTGTATGGAAACATGCAGTGGAAAGCTTATAAAATCTACTTGAACTTTAGCATGATAAGCAGCCCACCTTTTCCACAGACCATAGCATTGGTTGGTACGGTATTGCTACGCAAAAATATGGTATGACGATGTAAGCTTTGCAGAAAAACGTTACGTTTCGTTTTTACCACAAGTATTTAGTACGTTGAGTTTCGTTTACCTTTACTACTACGTAGTTCTACTTTTTGGTTGCTTATATAGCTTGGCGTCAGGAACAAATTTAGTATCATTCGGTGATTGTTACTAGTTGTGACTCAGTCGCGCAAGTTCAGTTCGAATAAAACAGTTTTTGTATTAACGTTTGAGAAATTAATCGTTAATCATTTAACTGCTCGTTTTAATCCTTAACTCATCTATTTGAATTAAGGGTTTTAATCCCATCCAAAAAATTATACTTCTGTTTTTTTCTTGATTTTCAACTTTGGTAAGTTCCTAAAATAATTTAACTATTAAAAGAAAGAAAGTTTAAAAGAAACTATCGAACAAATTTATAATAATTTATTTTGATATTTTTTAAAGGTTTACAAAATGAACACCAAATCTTCATCTGTTCTCGTCCTCGTTGGACTTCTTGTGAGCTGCATCATCTTTCCAGGAGACGTTTCTGGAGGACCAACAGCTGGAGCGTTATGTTCCGCTGGCTGTGCTGCCGTTGTGATGGCTTGCTATGGAGCAGCAGGTGCAGTTTGGGGGGCTACCGCAGGATTAGGAGCACCTGCAGCAGTTGTGGCATGTAATGCTGCTTTTGGAACTTGCATGGGCAATTGTGCAGTTGCTACAGCTTTACCCACTCCATAAACTGTGTGCATTCAAGGACCCCCTAATAACGTACTTATTAAAATATATTATTTTTACACGTTTATTTTTTGGAAGCTACTTTATTTTTTAGTATTATCAACTATACGAATTATGTACATTCCAATTTAAATATGGAATTTGAGAGTGAAAATTTATTTGATGTGAAAGTATACTTAAACAGCACTATTTTAAGCTAATGATATATCCTCGACATTTCTTTGTACCATAATGGTTTTACTACAAAACTGTAATACGAATCATATCAAAACATTGCTTTAGTCAATAAATGCTTATCAATGAAGGCTGTAAATTCCGAACAAAAAATGTTTCTTTCATGCATATTATAAATCTCATTAAAATATTATATCTTACTGCTCATCATCATGAGTTGGCCTTTTTGGCAAGGTTGTAATACTTATGCATCTAAAATACAAACATGGATTTCAATAGACTATTTTAAAGTAACCGAATTTTTCAGGTTTCTCAAAGAAATTGAAAAGGTTAAGTGGAAAACAAAGGAAATGGCATGGCAACAAAAAACTCGCATGAATAATCCTTTTTCAATTCAAACTGTTTCGTAGTTTCTTTACTCATCAAGCAACCACGACATAAAAGAGTATCATCAATTCGAAGTAACCTTTGCATTCATTCTTACACCATATTTTTAGGATTTTCATACAAGTTGAATACACTTTATGTAGGAAATTAAAGTTCAATAAAATTATAAATTATAATGTTGAGCACGCCTTGAGTTCACTAAAATACTCTTATTATTATTTTATTAATTATATACTCTTACCTTGGGACAAAATGGGACACTTGTACATTATCGCTCAAAATCAAATATAATACCCGACAACAAATTCTATCATAATGTAAACTGGGATGTCAGAAGTGTGCGCGTGATGATGGTAAAGCATTAGGTTTACGTAAAAATGCTGGCACAGATATCAGGATAATGTACTCTGCAGTATGTGCATAAAACACATCAGTTGTGAAGATAAAAAAGTGAATTTTGCATATATTGACTGGATCCTAATTTAATCAAATCCAAATATTAGATTAAAATCATGCCAGGTTTATGCAATTTAAAAAATAAACCATTCCCTTTTATCCTCCGTTGGTTTCTCCAGTCTCGTTTAGAATCTCTGAAAATTGATGTAAACCAATTACATAGTTGATTCAAAAATTGCATTTGATAAAAACATGAATATATGTACAAATTTTGGTCATGATTGTGTGTTCTAAAATGTCTGTTACAAAAAGAAATTCCTGGTTTGCATTTTTACCAAAATAATTCCACAGTTTACGTGCTACAAAAACATGAATTTAATATGGTTGCATCAAAGAATTTGACACGAACCTTTACATTTTCGTGCTGAATCCCTAACCATCATCATTTGACGCTCTTGATGCACTTTCGTGCTGTCAAAGTTTGGTAAACGGAAATAGTTTAAATTTCTTACACTTACGAATAGTTTTACTATTTACATTGAAAATATTTTGTAAAGTTTTATGGATTATAGGTTTTTAACCCACAACTGCCAGGGAAAATGAATAAATCGTATGTAGTAACTTTATTATACATGGCGTGTATATCATTTTCCTCTCAAAAAACGAACGCTAAGAAGATAACAGTATTTAGTGATGTCAAGTGGGAAGGTACTATGAAGTTATAATTAATTAATCATACATCTTAAAATATAATATATCCTGCTCTTTTCTATTTTAGGTGACCACGAGAGGCTTGACATTGTAGAATGTAATAATCTGTCTGATAATATGGTAAAAAGAGTGTCATCTCTTAATAAAGCAAATCAATGTGTTAGACTTTACGCCGAGGAAAACTGTTCAGGAAAATTTGTGGAAATACCTTCATACTCCGTATTCGAACATAATTTGGACAAATGGGATTTTGACAACAAAGCAGTTTCAGTTGATGACCGGTGAGCGGTGACCCGTGTGATACTAAGTTACTGGAACATGCCCCATTAAATACTGGGATCAATGTGACTGTGTACGAAGGACCTTTTTTCGGAGGTATGATCAATGCATAATTTTGTACACTAACAAATTAGATAACACTAACTTAAGCAAAAGTAAATTTTTAGGCTCTATGGTAACACTAAATATAAATGGATGCACTGTACTTCCGAAAAAGTTGCGAAGTGCCATACGAACTATTAATACAACCACTTTGGATGGCCAATGTTTGGAGCTTTACAACAATGCCGAATGTAAAACTGATGGTGATAAATGGTCTGGAGATCCAAATGATAGTATTCAACTTCGTTCTTATAGTCCATCTCTTGATAATTTGGATCCATGGATTCAGAAAATTCACATGGTTAATGCTATAAGTTCATGCAGTTTTAAATGCAACAAAAATAATACTTTTGTAGAAGAAAGACCAACTCTCATAAATCCAGCGATTTTGTACGATCAGATAAATTTCACAGGAAATTTGCTGCCTGGGCTGCCTATAAAATTTTCGAAATTCGACATATGTGTTCGGTTAGACCAATTTGGTGAGTGGGAAGGGGAGGTCATGTCTGTAAGGCTTTATGAAGAAAAGGTATTGTATGATGGACTGGATTGTTCAGGAAAATGGGAACTGGCCTTGTTTCGTTCTGATGAGGAGGTTGGCACTGACAAGTACTGCAAGAAAATTGGAAAGGCTATGCTTTGCCCGGTAGTAAGATCACTTTTATTTTGTGATCCAAAAAGTAATAAATTCAAAACCTTAATTGCCTGATGGAGGATATTGGGTATCAACTAAATGAATTGGAAGGTTATAAAAATACGTGTTTGTGGTTTTTTGCACACTTCTATAAATGAAATTTTTAGGTTCATTTTATGAGAGAAAAACTGTATTTAAATACAAATTACCACCTACTAAGCAATAATTTGGACTGGGAAACGTTTAAATCACAATTAATAACTTCACAATTACATAATTTTTTTTCGAATTGCATTAAAAATTTAATCTTTTTTTGATGCATTTTATGCTAACATTTGAATCAAGTGTTCCATATGACACAATTTTTTGAACATGTTCTAAAAATAAACAAAAAATATTTTCAAAATATTTTTTCCAGTTTGTGCAGGGCACAAAAATATGAAATGGAGAAAACCGTTGCATTTTTGACTACTTTTCTGACGTGTGAATTTTTTATTTCAAAGGATTTCTCTGTTAATAAACGGAAACCAGCCTGTTGTGCATGGTACAAGATTTAAAAAATTGTACACATGCAATGCAGTCGCGTGCAGCATGACAATACTCTAAACTTTGCATTTTACATGCATTTTTACTGCTTGTCCAAGCAAAAGAAACAAATCAAAAAATTAACACTGCAAAAGATAGGAATGAATGTGAAACAAAGTAATATGTTGTGCCATCAGTTGCTATGACAACTCGTGTTAAAACAAAAAAAACCATATCCAGAGTCCCGTGTCGCTGAAAACGTTTCGTCTCGTTTTTAGTGACTCATCTCATCAAATATTCAAACCACCACCTATCATGAAAAAAGGCAAAACTTTATGGCTAGGTGACAGAACCAAATGTGCACGCAAATATATAATATGCGTCATTTCCAATCCAACTGTGTTTTAATTTAGATAAGAAAACCAAACCTAAAATTTTATTTGTTAACAAAATCCCAGGGCATTGTAAGTTAATCATTTTCACAAATTCTTTATTAATATATTTTTCGGGAACGTTCATTGGTTTTTAAGGCTAATAAATTACAGCTTTTTTACTCATCTCAATTTTACCATTGGTAAGTATGCATTGTTGCATTTTGATACAATTCGATTGTCCAAAAATTTACATCAACTTTTGTTAATTTCAGGAATATAAAATGGAGAAAATCGTTGCCTTTACAGCCACCTTCTTTTTAACTATTGGCTTCATTCGAGAGGATTTTTCTGGTGACAAAACCTTAGTAGCCTTTTGTGTCGCTTGTTGTGCGGTCTATTTGATAAGCGATCATAAGGAAAATAACAAGAATGGAAAAAAATCAAAAATTGTTCACGAGAATAAAATTAAAAGAAAGGATAAGGTTAAATCAGAGGTAGGATTTCTAAGTCAGTTAGAAGATCTGTTAGATTTCATTTGGAAACTGATAATGCTTGTTGTGTGGATAGTGAAGTTGTACATCTTTATTGGTTATTGCTTCATATGGTTATTCAGAAAAAAGTACTTTTGGTTAAGTTTTGGTATTTACATTTTATACCGTCTTGTGACAGGTAACAGTCTTAAAGATTTGTTAGATCAATAAATGAGACAAATGCAAGATTTAACACTAGTTATTTTAAGATTTAAAATTAATATTCTGAAATAAAAATTTGAGCTTGTATTTTATATTTTTCCCCAAAAACATAATTTAGTCGTTTTCTAAAAAGTTGTAATGAATATTTGAAGTCTATTTGTATCTAATATATGTCCTTTTAAATATGTATGTATGTGATTAAAGGACAAACTTAAACTCTAAAAAACCATGAATTCGCTAAAATGTCCTTAAAAGTATCGGATATCAGCATACAAGAAAAACGCTATCATCGTGTCAACCAAGCTTCTTATGTACCCAAATCAGGAGATCATTACCCGCCAAAAAAAATTGAATGAGGTCATGTGACTTGCATCTCAAAGGGACAGCAAAAAACTGATCCACTATCGGAGTTTGACCTGACATGACCTCATTCAAATTTTTTTGGCGGGTAATGATCTCCTGATTTTGGTACATAAGAAGCTTGGTGTCAACTATGAAGTGTGTGCGTGATGATGGCAAAGCATTGGATTTACGTAAAAAATGCTGGCACAGATATTAGGACACTGTACGTATAGAAAGACTTGCCATGCTTGTGCATATAATATGGTTGTTGTGATGAATTGGATAACAAAATTCTCAATAAATAAATACTGCACCTATGGCAAATGGGCCTGATGATCGCCGGTTCAATTTCGTATGGTTTTAGGATCTGTTCTTTTTTAAGGAACTGCGAAAGCACTATCATAAATTATTCAATAACATAATTTCAACTTAAAGAATGCATGAAAATATTTATTAAAATTTCATAATAATAATAAAACATAGAAATATTATAGTAAAAGATTATGGTACAAAATAGAAAATATTAACATTTTAAATGATTTAAAAAATTGTGTTGAATTATTTTGGTTTATGCATTTCCAGTAACAGCTTGAACGATTCCCTTCCATCCTTGTTAGGATACAATTCCTCCAATAATTTGGAATTTGATAATTTGTCCATGTTCCTAATTAAAAATGTGTTTATATTCAATTGAGTTGAAGAAACTGCAATAAATAACTATAATTTACTAACTATACATTTATTAAAGTTTGCTTACATTGCCAGAATCTGGAACATTTTTGTCACAATTTTCTTTTTCTGGTAAACATCTCCTGTTGTAACCTTTTGCACAAATTGCAGTAGTTTCAGTGCAACATTAACATCATACCATCTGTCAGGCTTGTCCAATAAAATGAAAGCGATAACTCGGCCCAGCATTGGAATTTGATACACATCAGCAGCTTGATACAGTTCCAAAGCAACTTTGCAAGACTTCATTGCATCAGAAACGTCCAAGTAGTACATGAATTTCAAAAGTGCGTTAACTCCATCATACGAAAATCCTTCAATTGACATCTCATTCTCCGTTCTTTCTTTACAGTCAGATTCTAGCATATTGGATATTACTGGGGACATTGAAGCAAGAAATATTTTATTGCAAAGAATTTCTTTCTCTTCCACAAAAATCTTAAAATCGGCAAATTTTTCCTTCTGCTCGAAACGCTTTTGATTCTCCTGTAAGCAGTTTGGAAGTAAGCCATCAATCGAGATAGGGGAAACATATTTAACGTCCACAGAAATTGTCCATTGTTGGTTAGTACCATTGGTGGAAATTGGGATATTTGCGTTTACTTTCGTGTACGTATAGTGATCAGTAAAGCCATTCACATTGACTTGTGGAAGAAATCCTAAAAAATACGACAGTTTAGGACATTTCTGCAATGTAGATTGAATTTATTGGTCATAAACAGTTATTTTCAGCTAACCCTGTATAGTTACTTGTTTTGGAGGGTTCACGCGTGAATTCTGAGCCTGAATTTTTTACAAATACAAACATAGTTAAATATCTTATTCGTTACTTAAAAAAAGGGTTTGTTTTCTTTTACCACAAACGAAAACGACGGACTGGCATATCTTTCTTGAGATTGCAAGGTAATTAGTATTTCTAAATTATGCTTCTCGTCCGTTGAGAAAAGAGCATCGTGCAGGGCTCTAAGAATTTCTCCCTTAACAATTATGGTCGTACAACAGGCTTCTGTTTTCTTATTATAAGGAACTTTACCAATTTTCTTCACTTTAAATTCAATATCAAGTTTGCTATAAAAATGATCAATAAAAATGTAATATAATAATAAAAATGTCAACAAATAAAAAAACTTAACACAATAAAATCCTACAATTAAATTTTCACAGTTTTGCTTAAACGTTACCTGTGTTCAAAAAGTTTGGCATGCTTCTTGCGAAACGCTAATAAAAATTTGTTACAAGGCTCAGTGTCTTTTGAAGAATTTGGTTTCTCGGAAGTTGTTGAATATAAGCCAGTGTGCAATGAAAAATGTTGATCTACAGTAAGTGGAACTTGTAAATTCAAATCTTCATTTGATATTATAGAAAGCGACATTGTTACTGCTACTGCTACTTAATTTTATTATTTTAATAGAGCTAGGTAACTATAACTCTAGTTAAAACTGAGCCTTTCGTCAATATTGGAACAAGTTGTTCTTTATTCTCACGAGCACAAATGAACACTGTTCAGCCAGACCTGATCCAAAGAGTTGGACAGCGAAATGAGAAACGTAACTTAAATGAATAAAACGTTTTTTTAAATTACGTCTTTAGCTTTTGCACTTTGGTGTGTTCGTGTTTGTGGGATACATGCAAGCTAACCATTTATTAACGAAACTTGTTATGCCTACATACGATGATACGATCCACTCTGCTACAACAAGTTCTTTATGAAAAATGCCTAAAGCCTTGGCTGAATGTGGATGATACACGGCATAAAAAATAGTACAATATTACGAACGTCGATTTCAGTTTTCAGAATTAACTTATTTCCAAGTCGTATTTTATTTTATTTCATGCAAGATTTGATTGCATGCTTAAAGAATAAACGAATTTAGTTATTTGTATTATGTAAGTTGACAAAAATTATATACAAACCTATTTATATTGGTTAGGGATCTGGTTAGGTTTCATTGGAAAGTTCCAATTGTAATATCAAGAAAAACTCATGCGATGGTAGAAAAGTTAATTGAAATTTTTACGTGACCACAAGTTTACAAAATTGTTAAAATTATATATTAAACATTATCAAAAATGTGTGCACATAAATATGTTCCACGTATTAAATAACAACATTTAATATTTTAGTAAAGACAAGTAATAACGGACAAACAAGGGAAATCGGTGAAAGCATGTATACAATCTTGGAAGTAAAAGTCTAATGCGTTTGGATGCGCATGCGCATAATGGCAAGGGTTGGTTTTTAATGTTCAAACATATCAGTCATATTCACAACACATACCACCAAACTCTTGGATGATAAGTTCACCTAACATAAAATGCACCAAAAAGAACCACCTAAAAAGACAAAAAATATATTCGTTTAAAATTAAGTTACAACTTTCCCGGTAAATTTAAATATTTAAACGTAATTTCATTGAACTGCTTACTGTATGCTCCAAATGGACCTCCACCTCCATAATTTCCATATCTTTCGTACCGACGACGAACTGTTAATAATTCAATATATTTAATTCAATGTCACAAACTTAACAAACACTTATATAGTTGTTATATTGTTTACAAATGCATGAAGTGTTTAAGTTTGCTCACGGGTTTCTCCGCGGTACCCTCCACCTCTTCCAAAGCCACCTCCACCGATACCGTAGTGGAGATTAAGTTCAGCTCTCTTTTGTCTAGCAGCCTTGGGGGCATCCTCAGTTTCACTAGCTGAATTCCCTAATACTCCAAAGCTATCAGTAAGAAGTTTAAAATTGGAGGTTGCAGAAGATGACAGTTGATCTGGATGATGACCTACATGATCAATAACACCAGCGTTGATTATTTCATTAGCAACTGATGCTATTACAAATGCTATAAAAACTGATTTGTTCATTTTGAAATTAAAACTAGAGTAAAATATAATTTTAAAGTTAAGATGGGCACTTAAATTGTTTAATCGGATGTTTTTCCAAGAAGACTTTCTTGTAAGCTTGGTCGCTGTGCAATGAGAAGAATGAAGAAACGTATACAAATCCTCTATATTAAAATTCGAATAATTTCTGAATATGCTGCTCACTCATTCATGTTATTAAGTAATATTTCATTCATGATATTTTCTAAAGATAGAATTTTTTTGCAAGTCATTTGATTTCCTCCGAATTAAAAGGAATGCGTCTTATTATGATCGAATTAGAGTGGTGACGCTATCACTTGTCATCATTTTCATTACTATAATTAATCTGAGTATCATTACGATATATCCAGAGAAAACTGAGTGCATATACCAATCTATAGATTTTATAGATATATTGCCTCTATCGTATTCTTCGGATCGGATTGTCAATTCGTGACAATCGAATTTTCTAAACAAAATCCGTCAAAATTGTCCACAAGCTGCTCGTTTTAATACTAAAGTAGCAGCATTAGCAATATGGGAAATTTCATTGTATAGTATGTAAAAACTACGTACGTACTATAGTACGTCTCCATGCAAACACAGAAACCCAAGATAATTTATGTATTAATAGCCCGGGGGTGGGGAAAATGCATTGAAGTAAGCGAAGCAAGAACGGAATAGCAGAATAAAATTGACGTGAATTAAAAATTAGTACTTATATTTTATATGTATTGCTTTGTACAACAGATTCAATTAAAAAATGGTACGTCGTTTTGTTTGATTTTGATGGAGCCACATATTGAACACTGGAACATTTTGTACTTTCATGACAATATTAGTTCATTTTCGTTCATATTTTTCTCGAACTAATTAAGTTCTCAGCAATATTAACTTTGCATTTGTTTTGCACAAATATCGCAGTAAATATATACAAAAAATCATTTAGATATATATATGCACATAGATTATCAACGCAACAAACAATGAAATCCATTCTTCTTGTTAATAAACAAACACATTGTAAAAATTCAATGCCAATGCAACCCAGTGTCATTCCAACCTTGTCGTACAGGCTATGCGATGGGGTTTCATTGAGAATACTGGCACACACACCAGGATAATGTAAAAGAGAAAAAGCTTCCTCTTCTGCTACTGAGTAGAGTATATATGCTTACTTGTGCATAAAACCACACAGAGTTAAATTGACTATTGTGTTAAATTCAATAGTACATATAAGGCAGTCAAAACAATTAGGTGATAGAAAATGTTTATTAAGATTTGTACGTAACCGTAGGTGTACAAAATTAATAAAAAAACAAGGTATTTAACATTATCAAAAAATGCGTATACATAAATATGTACCTCGTATAAATTAACGATGTTAATATATTTTAGTACAGAGAAATGATTGCGAAATTAGTGGTAACAAGTATAAAAAACGGAGCATTCGTAGAAGTCAGGTGCGCTTGAGTACTAAATGTCGCTTGCATGATTGCAAAAACGTGGGGTGATTTTAACGTCCATAGCCACCATATCCACCTCCATAGCCACCACCAAAGCCTCCACCATATCCTCCACCTGAAAAATAATCGAATTTTCAAATTTAAAAAATGAATCAAGCCAAAAATCAAATAAAATAAAACATTTAAGCTGAACATTCGAATTATAATGCTTACCGTATCCACCATATCCACCATATCTACGACCACCTCCATAACCTCCATATCCTCCGTAACTACGACGACCTGTTTATTATATTTCGAATTATTTTAATATCTCGAAACAAATTCGATTGTTTAGAAATTACTGAATGAATTATTTTTTGCTTACGTCCTCCACCGTATCCTCCATAACCTCCATAGCCACCATAACCACCTCCACCTAATCCAATGTAGATTCCAGCCCTCTTTTCTCTGGCCGCTTCAGAAGCATCCTCAGTGTCACTAGCTGAATGGCTTAAAGAACCAAAACTATCAGCTAGAAGTTGAGAATGGGAGGCTGCTGGAGATGAGGATTGATCTGGATGATGATCTTCATGATCAATTACACCAGCGTAGGTTGTTGCAATAGCAATTAATGCTACTACAATTGCTATAAGAATTGACTTGTTCATTTTGAACTTTAGGAATTTTTGAGATAAACTATTTCAAAAAATATTTAAGCAGATAGTCACCGGAAGACTGTTCAGTGAGCTGGTCTGTTGTGAAATGTGAAGAATGAAGGAACCTATCCGATTCTTTTATATTAAAATTTCTAACAAAGT
>JAQFZH010003831.1:0-13083 GCA_034695485.1 Entomobrya nivalis | reverse complement strand
CGACATGAGGATAGATGAACTACTGCTATGGTATCCTCATGTCGAATTTTCTTGGGTGAGAGCAATGCACACCTTACGCAACTTAACTTATTATGAGAACGAAAACACAAGCGTTGATATTCCAAATCAGTAAAGAAGCAAGGATGAATACATAGTAAATTGGGCAGATGTATTAAAAATGCTACGACCAAAAAAGTGGGACCAATTGAAATTCTGATAAAAATAAATAATGAAGCTGTTTTTTATGCTTTCTCCAATGAAACTTTCATGCAATATGTTTTCGCTTGGGGCGAATTGAGAAAAACGAATGGTCATTTCGGGGGCAGCAGTTGTTGCTGGGATATGAATAGTTTTGTTTGTAGATTTCAATAACTGTAAGCCATCATCATTTTTATCGTAAGCAAATTAAACATCCACTTGGGCAACTGAATTAGTATCATGTCTACATAATGCAACTGGACATAAAACGTATTGGAAACCACCGCCGAATGCAACTCGTTGCACTTTCACCACAACATGTTACTTTGTGTGTGGTCCTTGTTCGATCATCATCACGTGGTGAGCTTGCATACGAGTAGGAGGCAGGATCGAGCAAGAATGATACTTCAGCGCAGCGCAAACATGTTAGTTTTACGTTCTTGGCAGTTGGAACCGGATGTAAATGTATATCTCATTATAATATGTGATTGTGTGGTTTGATTGAGGCAAACTGACGTAAACGAAACCTTCCTTTCCTTCATTTATAAAATCTAGCGTTTCCTACTGAAATACAGTAAATTTTGTCAATGGTATAAAATGCATAAACTTGAATTCCTACACAGATTAATAACAGAGATTTCTACCAAAAAAAAGTTCTTACAACAAACGGCTATTAATTCGAGTTAATAAATCCAGCTATTGATGAAAACCAATAAAACCCGAAGTGGCCATCTCGTTGAACAATACCAATTATATTATGGATACTTTTATTTCAAAGCTATTAAAAAATTCTGTTTATAACTCCATTAAATATTTATGAGATTCGAAGATTAATAATAATTAGATAATGAATATATTATTAGAATTATGTACAAATTTTCTTAAATTCGAACATTATTTCAAAATTTATAGCATATTTTTTGCTTGTTTTTATAATATGCAAACAAATATGCAGATCATGTTACGAAATGAATTAGGTTTAATGTCAACCTGTTAAATTTTGTCAATAACCTGGATTTTCTAGCTAAAATAGACTAATTATGCCTGTGCGTTCCAGTATCGAAATCACGTAGTCTATCGTTTAAAAAATCGAAGTTTAAAACTAGTACGTATATTGGATCAGAATCTAGGAGTTGTGCCATGTGGTTGTCAGAAATAAAGTATACTAATATACTTTTAGAATTTACCACCATAGTGCAATCTATTGATGTACGAACTTTACAGTCATGAGTGATTCTAAATCTGAACTATTGAAACTGGTATTTATACATGTATTCAATTTGCCACCCAAAATTACACACGTTTGCAGTCGCTAGCTGCTTCCCTTTTTATGCTAAAGGAGAGAAACGTATCCAATCATGCTACTTGTTATTGTAAATTAAGACTTCAAATTTTATTTGCCAATTTTAGTTACGTCCCTTCCAATTTAACAAAACGGGTTTTGTATTACCGATATTAAATATTTGTAAAACACCTTTCCTATACCCTGTCCCATGAAGTTGATGTCCCGTCCATATTGATTTGCAAAGGTCCATCATTTGTCGCCATTTTCACTGTGTTCCTTCATTTTCTTTTTGGACATTTTTTTGGACTTTGGAGTTGTATTGTCCTTTGCTCCTGCGGCGGACTTTTGTAAAAGCATAGTTAAATAAATTATTACATATTCTGAGATGGATTTTTTAAATAACATATTGCATATAGCAATGTTGACTGTAAATTATGGTTAGAAATACTTACCACGACTGAGAGCATCACGGCCAAAATAATTAAAAGAAAAATGACTTTGTTGAAAAAATTCATGTTTCCGTATATCTAAATTGTATTTTATTTGGTTTGGAATTTAAATGCTACAAACAACTCTGCAATATGCTCCCAAAGATGATGTAGATCCAGTGTTTAATGTATATTAGTAGTCTTTATGGTTTGACGTTACCTGGTGCGTCAGTTGAGTATCTATTGTTTTCGTGTTAATCATTTTATATATGAGCTGATACTATCAACTATATAAGAGCCCATTAATTTTAATTATTATTTTGATAGGAACAAAAAGCGTTTATGTTAACTTTACTATCACGATAGAGACATGTGTTAGTTTGGCATGTAATAACTTTTATTCTCAGACAAATTTTTACATGAATTTTTACTGACTTCTAAATAACCATGCGCGTTAAATGTGATATAATTAATGCTAGTGAGAATACGTATATGTATACATAGAATAATTAGAATTAGTGCAAATTTTAATAAATTTCAAACTACCGTTTTACAATTGCACATTTTACATTTCTTGTTAGTTTGTTAAAAAGCACATAAAATTGAAAATGATGTGTTATGCAATAAATGGTATAATTTTGTAACTATTTCTAACGGGTGCAGGTAAAATGTCAGAATTGTTGTCGAATGTTCGAATCTAGTCGAATAACCTTTTTGTCGAATCCTTTTAGTGATTTGAATATACTCTGACTTTCCGAATTAAGTTAAATATGGATTTTGCATGTATGTGACATATTTCAACAACTTTAAACAGTTAAATAGTGTAATATATGTATTAAATGTGACGCAGTTAAGAAATCGGCCAACCTTTTGGATTCTCAGAGACTTCAAAGTAAGTTTATTTTAGAAACAATACACGAGCTATTGTCTTCACTATTTAATAAACTCAATATTTTAAATGTCAAAGTCGTCTTAGAATCTTATTAGTGAAAATTATACAGAAAATGCAAGATTTAACAATCCAAATTCATGTATTAAGGTACGAAATATAACTCATCAAACAGTGCACCTTATCCCAACAGTACAGTCAATATAATTGTGACCTCGAAATTACACACGCTCACACTCGACTGCAGCTCCCCGTGTCTGTGCTTGAAGCACAAATACTGATCCCACTGAGCCAAGGAACTGAAAAAGATTAAAGAAAAATCGAATGATGTAAAGTTTACAGGGATTTCACCGTTAGTTTTAGTACGTACACGAAAGATGAAGCTTTCGTCTATCATGAAATGGCCTTTCCCCAATCCTATTGGTTCCTTCTCCAACTCGTACAGTATCAGAGACACTTTCTCTTGAAACGATTTGTCCGTACTTTGCCATGCCAGACGGAGAATCCATTTCTTCGCCGTATCATTCTAGATTGCATTTAAAATCATGATCAAAATTAGAAATCGTGTTCCTGTTCAAACAAGTTAACTAGATTCATGCAAAATGAATGGAAAGTGGTACACGTACTAGATTAGAGGCTTGACTTGCAATCCGATAAGTATAAGAAGTAAGGGAAATATTATACACGAGACGAAGAAAGTAGACCAACGAAAAATGGCCATCGAATGCATTCATCGCAAAGTAAACAAAGAGCATAAGGTTGTTGACATGCTTAAATCTCATTAAAGCATCCAATGCATCATTGTTGTCGTTGACGGCCAATTTTAAAAGTCGGTAGTGCGCCCATTGTCCATTTTTAGTAAGAAATTTTTCCAGAGTAATATTTTCCATGTTATTTGAAGAGTCCTTGACTTTCTGCTCGAATATTTTCATTTCTTCTTTAACTGTTTCCGTGTTTGCCAGTATCACATTGGTCACTGTGTCCATTTGTATGTTACTGCAAACAAATACCATCATCCGGAAAATTGCAAGAATGAAGTTTACTGTTGTGAGATCGCCTCCATATTCCTCATCAAGTGCGTCGGTCAAAGTATCGTTTTCATAATCATCTTTAGTCCAAATCAATAGTGCCCTTCCAAGTTTTTTGGAGTGATGTAGAATAGCTTTCTTAGGTGTCCAACCAATTACTCCGCGTCCCCAGATTGTGTGAACAGAGGTGGCAGCCAATGATGATGTCATGAGAATGAATGCATATTTCATAGACGAGTTCTTTTCGTTTGTGGAATGGAGATCTCGCAACTTTGCAACACTTGAAAGCATTTTTAGCAAACGTTCTTGTTGAGCCAGAAACAAGTACATGTAGTATAGCTTTGTTGCTCCATTCATAATGAAGAAACACATATCGGTGAAAGTCTCCAAGTCTGGGTACGAGAGATTATCCAACAAGTTTTGTTTGATTTCAAATATTGATTGAATCATTGAAAGAGTTGAAATGATCACCAAGAGAATCTATGACATATTTTAATTTGTTAGTTGATTAGAGTAAACTCAATGCATATTTTGCCACGTAAGGCCTAAGAAGTAAACATTAAACATTCAAACACCATATAAATTAATGAAACATCTTCGTATTCTTCACTTCATAATATTATGTGTGCATATTAAGAATTTTTCCTGTCAATTTGGATGGTTGAGTGAACAATGAATTCTCGCTATGTGTAGTATAAATTACCGACGATTATTTTATTGCAACCGCGCAAATATAGTATATAGTTGTTTCAGTGTATATATAGTATAGGTTTAGATTTAGATTTATTGATCAAATAAGAGTGGCAATACATTACAAAGATAATGATTGAAGTACTCAACATCGTCAAGGATTACAAGAAAAGAATTATAAATTTCCAATAAGAATTGTAACAATAAAACAAATTTTACAGAATTTCAAATTTTCGATTCAACATTAATATGAAGGAATAGATCAGGTTACTTATAGATCAGGTAGGTTGCTTATGTATCTAGCATATTCGAGTTCGTACGCATATAAATGTATGTATTTTCTTTTCAATTTGATCAAAAAGTTGAAATCTAAAAATCTTAAATGTCAAGAATGTATGAATATGAGTGAATATGAATGTATTATATATATATATGATTTTTTGCAGTTGCAAATTACAGTTAGAAATTTTACCGTAAAAGTATGACACACTGAAACTTACGGGAATATACTTTCACCCTCACTGTTATGGAAAAGGCTCACTTCCTTGCATGCAACTGCTCAGTTTGTAATTCTGTTGTGTCTGTTTGTAATACTGATATAAGTGATATAGCCTTGTTCAACAGTAGGTTAGGTGCCTGTGACGTATACATATATGCATGGATAAGTATTTATATCATTCATGTGTTTTTCTGTACTAATATAAAGTAGCACTTCATATAAAACTCAACGAACGAACGAAAACCGTAGCGCAAGGGCTGTACATAACTCCACCACCAAGTTTTTATACATCTTAAATCATATTTACAAGGATACTGCAAGACACATATAAAGCCAATCAATTAAAAATATAACTTTCTGGACTAATTTGGGCACGAAAAATTCAACATTGACCATCTTTTTCCCGAATGGCCATACCCAACGTCACAAGGAGGACCTGCAATAAAGCGCTCACTCACGTCACTGCAACGGCTTTACATACACTCACCTTTCCAGAAAACTTCTCTTTGCTTTTCTCTCTCAACAGCGCTGCTCTAGTGCTCTGTTTTCCTTTCCATTTCTCCTTTTTGCAATCGATATACATATATTAGCACAGTAAGTTTACGCCTAGTTAAAAGTTAACGTAAAAAAGATAGAAGATAAAGGGAAAGCAAAGTATCAATGTTCGAGCATCTACTATGGCGCGCGCGGGAGCTTTAATACTGGTCCTAATTGTGACCTTGGGTATAGCCATTCGCGAAAATGATTGTCACCATTGAATTTTTCGTGCCCGAATTAGTCTACGGAGTTGAATTTTAATTGTTTGGCTTTGTATGTGTCTTGCAGTATCCTTGTTAGGTTTGTATGCAAAAAACGTTATACTTTAAATGAGTTATGCTTCCTCAGATGCCCATTTTCTTCATAATTTTTTCTTGTATGGTAAGTTACAAATTAAAGTAATTACTTCCTTTTACAATTAAATTTATTAATGAAATATATTTAATATTGAAAATAGGTTTGAATCTCTATAATTGTACATGTAACATATTGTTAAACCGATGCAACTTTGTTGTTTGTTGTTACAAAGTTAGATGTAGATATACAAAAATGCCAAAGATTTAAGCTGAATGAAATTGATTTTAAAGTGCTTCTTTGTTTCTACTTTCCCTTTGCTGAATTTATCTGTGTACTGTATGTACAGTAAACTGTATAAAAGTACCAGTTGCATGCAAACACGTAAGCTGCTAGTAGTTCATGTACTCATAAACGGATTTAAAATTCTTGCCATGCCAAATAATCTTTAGGAGGATAACTACATGATATTACCTTTTGAATGACGTTCAGCATCAGGTCAAACCAAGACTCAGCCCCATTACCATCCAAATGTTTCGTTGGATTGAATGAACTGACGCAAATCCAGTACATGAACTTCATGTAAGCTTCAACATACGAAGGACCTTGAATTGGTCCAGCTGGTTGAACGTGAGCTTTGCCTTCGTCAGTTGAGTTATTCTTCTCATTTTCACGTTCGTGGTCCTTATTCCCTTTTCCTCTCAATGCCCCACTAGATGCATTCGCTCCTGAAATTTTTGTGGTTAGTCATTAGTATTAGCAAAAGTATTAAATTATAACGGGGCAATGCACAAAATAAAAGTCATCTTTGTTTAATGGTAGAAGTATTGGAGGTATTAAATTATTTCCAAATATTTCACCTGCTCCATTTTGACGACGTGGCGTTTCCTCCGGCCACGAGTAGGAACTCAAGCTATCATTTTCAACACGAGTGTTTGCGCCCAGATAACCAACCGGCTTTAGTTTGAAGCTAATTGGTAAAATCTTGCCGGGAATATCACTACTATCACTACTACTAACAGAAGATGACGGTACAATTTTTTGGTTGGATAGCATTTTTGACACTTGCCTTGATTCTTATTTGTGCCCTACTTTTAAATCTGCTTGAAAAACACTCTTTATAATTTAAAAGTGAAAACTTAACATATATCTGTGAAGCAATGTGAATCAAAAATAAAAACACCGACACTGAATATAACGTATTTATAAAAGATGAATTATGACAAACTGTAAGACCAAAGGAGTGAAAGCGGAATGACTGCGTTTTCGTTTTCTTAGTTTAAAATCGTTTAAAGTACATTCAACAAACACAATGCTGAAGTAAATGTTAATACAAGCTTTAAAATAAAATAAGCAATCACTCGGTACCATCACATCGTATTAGCAAAATAAAAACGCATATATCTAATATGTATATATTATTTGCATATGGTAGGAACACTGGACTGGGTTTTCTCACCCTTCATTCGTCTTACTTTCTCGTGATTGTAATGCGATCAGTAATGTAGTCAAGTACATTGATCTACATTTTGTGGGCTTGGTTGAGTGGTGTAGTTACTTGAATGCTTCCACGTTTCCAAATATCTTTTTTCAAATGTAATCAATGAAGATGAAGACTGATGGCGTAAATTTAAAGGGGGTCGGTCGACTACTAAAGGGTTGATACAAGGCATCTAACATAGTGATGATACATAAATGCCCAAACTACTTTTTACTGTGGCGTCGCTTTATTCCTAAGCCGACTTGCGTATACTGGACAATTTGTAAAATAATATAGGACTTATAGTTAGCATAACATTTTTACATGAAAATTGCAAGGTATACATATATACGTATGATGACACCTATATAACCTGTAGGAAATATAATGCTTGGCTTGCACTTGGAAACCCAATTTCAAATGCGTAACGGGTGGTTTCCTAACAATTGGTAACGATTGTATAGTTTTCGTACATCATGTAAGCAATTCATACCTGAAGTCGAGACACCCACTGTGTTTTATTGCATGCAGGTACAGGTTACCCGTAATACCAGAAATAATATTGCTAAACTGCATTTTCACAATATGCCAACAAATATCATGTGATACTTATGGAGTAATTGAATTCGAGTATGTTTTTTGTTTTTATTATTCTTATGCCGGTGCTAACAAATGGATATACAAATAGAAATCTACAAAAAACAAAATAAAGTCATAAATAAAGTAAAGAAAAACATATTCAAGAAAGGCTATTAAAATCGTGGACTATAAAATTAGGGATAAAGTTTCTCAATATACGCGGTAAAGTACGCTATTTTTTTAAATCTCAAAAAATCTATTTTAAATCAATAAAAATTCAAAGGATTAAGAAATAAAATTTAAACACGAATAAAAAATTTCAAGGTGACCTCAGAAGGTCAGAAATCCGGGTCAAAGTTTGCTACTTCAAACATATGTCAGGTGACAAATCATTCGAATTCGAACGCGTTTTTTATTAGCAACAACAATAAACCATCACTAGCGTCGTAATAAGTCACATCGTTTAAGCTACGTCGTTATGATCGCTCTTACATCAGGTTTATTAACTTATGTTAATGTTATTTTAGCGGTAAGGAAGGTGAGAGCAAGGAAATTCGACATGAGGATAGATGAACTACCGCAATGGTATCCTCATGTCGAATTTTCTTGGGTGAGAGCAATGCACACCTTACGCAACTTAACTTATCATGAGAACGAAAATCCAAGTGTTGATACTCCAAATCAGTAAATAAGCAAGGATGAATACATAGAAAATTGGCCAGATGTATTAAAAATGCTACGACCAAAAAAGTGGAACCAATTGAGATTCTGATAAAAATAAATAATGAAGCTGTTTTTATGCCTTCTCCAATGAAACTTTCATGCAATATGTTTTCGCTTGGGGCGACTTGAGAATACGCATGGTCACTTCGGGTAGAAGATGTTGCTGGGGTATGGTATGAATAATTTTGTTTGTAGATTTAAATAACTAAGCCATCATCATTTTTATCTTAAGCAAATTGAGCATCCACTTGGGCAACTAAATTTACATCATGTCAACATAATGCAACTGGACATAAAACATATTAGAAATTGGAAACCACCGCCGAATGCAACTCGTTGCACTTTCACCACAACATGTTACTTTGTGTGAGGTCCTTGTTCGATCATCATCACGTGGTGAGCATGCATTCGAGTAGGAGGCAGGTTCGAGCAAGAATGATACTGCAGCGCAGCGCAGACATGTTAGTTTTACGTTCTTATGGGCAGTTGGCACCGGATGTAAATGTATATCCCATTATTTGTGTGGTTTGAATGAGGTAAACTGTTCATAGGTGAATTTGAAGTAAACTACAGACATTAAATACAGTGTTATTTTTTGTGCTGCTGTGAAAGTAGTTAGTTTTCTGTGTGGTAAGTTGGTACTTTCATTTTGGTTTTGAATTAATCAAGTGCGACGCGTAATTTAAGTGTAAAATATAATTTTCAAAGAAAAGTCGTTACGGACCTTTTTTTATAGATATTTAAGAGATTGGTTTGGATTGTATTTTTTAATTAGTGACTCGTCATGGAGATTCAGGAGAGAGGGGAGAAAAGACCGAGGACAAAGAGACCAACGGTTAGGAAACCAAGCCATCGTCACGGTCCTTTGGAGGCGGAGGGAGCTGCCCGTTTTACTGAGGTGCTGACGAGGGTCAATGATGGTGTGGATCCTCGATGCTACTTTATGTGCACTTTTCCTGGGTGCTACTTTTATGGTACCAAGCCGAATAATGTGGGACGCCACTTTACACTGGCCCATGAGCCGTGCAATGTGAAGAATGCGGATGGAGGTGAATGTGGCCACAAGTACACTAACTTGGCTGATATTCAGCAGCACTATAAAATTAGTCATCCCGGAATCAAGAAGTCAATCAAGCACAGGAACACCTACAGGTGCTTTGAGTGCTTTTACCATCTGCTCAAGAGTCCTGACCCTCAAGACGAAGCTCTTCCAGACCGCGACGCTCATTTGAGGACACTTGGTAATATCCCGGAATGGAGAGCCAGATCTAAAGCTCCAAACAACCCTTGCTGTAACAGGAGACCCTCAGCAACCAAACGCTCAGCGCCTCCGAAATATAAGCCCAATGCTAATGCGTTGCCAGTAAACGCCACTGCAATAGGTAACCCCAAACGAAAATATAAGCGCCAACGGATCGATGATACGGTTGGAGAGGAGGCCGGACTCAGTAGTGCAGTCAAGATGGCAGAGCCAAAACCCATCGCTGAACAAGTACGTACATATATTAATTTATTGTCACTTAAAAATATCCTGTCAATCTTGTCATCTAAAAATATTTTATTTTTAACAATTTTTCTTACACAGAGTTCCCCGTCACACGTCCCAGACGCAAGTGCTGTTATTTTGAGCGAATTGGCTGAATTAAAGTCAATTATCAACGCATCATTTTTCACTGTAAATTGCAAATTGGATGAGATACTTCATGTACTAAAGTCGATGAAGCAAGAGAATGGAAAAGAGCCGATGGACGAAATGGTTGAGCAGCGAGACAAAAATAGGGACGACTTGAATCTGGGTGGTGCTTTTGGTGTGTTCGAGAAGGGAGATTTGGGTAATGCGAGTGTTGAGCAGCCAACAGGAGAGTTGCAAGAGGCACACAACCATAGAGTAAATAATAATAAAAGAGCCCATATCCCCATGTAAGATTGAAAAAAAGTGACTAGAGTAAAAAATAGACAAATTCGTTGTTGGAAGGAACGGCTATTTCGTAGACAACGATAACCCCATTTTTGCATTTGATTCTTTTCAGAATTCACGGGAAGAATGTTTTTATTTTGACTCTTTTTTTAAATGCATCAGATTGTTGTATTTTCTAGCGTTCATGCACGTTAGTGACGTTAAAAATGGCTACATAGAAACAGCCGTTCCTTTTCAACAACGGAAAAAAATTGGTCAAAGTTTGCCTGCTTCTCCATTCTCCTCCTTATTCTTCTATGATTTTACACAACTCAAGTTTCTTTCGTAAAAAAAATATCGACAAATTGGTAATCGTGCTGACCCTGAAATGAAAATATGTGTTTGAAACTTCAATTTGACGAACGGATAGCGGATGCATGCATGCTCATGGGCTGAGAAAATGTGAAACTGGCGAGTGTGGTGGTCAAGGAAATTGGAGAAAAAGTAGAAAAAACTGACAGATGTTCGCTTTGATTCATTCATCTACCGATTTTCGGTTGTTTGTTTGTTGTTGTTTTTTTTATTGTGTTCCTATGTTTAGCGAAGTAGCTTGAAGCTTTTTGGCGATTTCCTCCCGAAGTCAAGTAATTGAGGCAACTTGAGTAATTGGGACATCCTTAAAATGGGACAACTAGTGATAGTTAACCTGCGTCATCGCCGAGGAGGATTTTTATTTATTCTACAAGTCCTTCTCTTCTTATCTACCTTTCTTGGAGCTGGAGAAGCTGTTGATTTGAGCTATTCGAATCGTGATCTAAATAACCGTTTTCCATATTGCCCTCAACAATATGAAGGAGGAAAGCACGAATGTCACGTTGAATCCCGACTGAACCCCGAAGAAACTACAAACGTGCTATGGTTTGTAAACTTTAAATTAAACTGATAATTCAATTCAGCTAATTGCATCATCATCATATGTTCATTCAATCTAAAATGCATAATCTCCTTTTTTTGCACTTTTTAATAGCCCAATTCCAGAACTTCCACCTCCACCTCCCACTCCTATTACAACTACAACCACGACCTCTACTTCAACTCCATCAACTATAACTACACCGACCACCACAACTCCATCAACGACCACGACAACAACTACACCTCCTCCCACCACTACCCCTGGGAATTTAACAATCGATCCGAATTCATCTACAACTCCAACGACGACCACCACCAGCACTACTACTCCAACAACTACAGTTACAACTACAACACAAACAACGACAACCGAGCGACCCCTGCAAAAAAACGAACTACCACATCACGGGAACCAGTGTTTAGACAAGCCAGAGTACCGTAACCGTATTGGTCCTAGTCGTGGTCGTATACGTAATGAGAGTACCTGGGATCGGAGATTGACTGAGCGTATCATGGAGAACGATTACGACCTCTTTGAGCCATGTGACGTTTATTTTCGTGCAACAACGCCAGAATTCCCGGATCCGGACTACGGGAATTATACCAATACCAATATACCAGACCCTACAGGTGAAAAAAGAAAGATTTTGAACGTTTTGAGTTGCAACTCTCCTTTCTCCACTTTTACAACTAACCGAAAAGACCTTGTGTTGGGACTGGACATGAAGGAAGTACAGAAAAGTTTGATGCCTCTCAAGCAACGCCGCACGGTACCGATCAGGAACAACTCGATTAGGAACGTCAGTCAGCCAATAGACTGTCTTACAACTTTTTTGTTCCCTCAGAATGAAAGTTGGATGAGTGCCATCGACACGCTTCCCGTTCCATGGCCTTCAACTGATAAGATCCCCGTTCCAGAGACATGTCTGCATTGTCCAAAGACCACTCAATTGGACACTCCTAGGAAGCCGAACAGGCCATCAAATGAAATACGAGATAAGTTCCAAGTGATGAGAGGTAAAATTGTTCCTTTTGCGTTGAAGGGAAAAACTTGCAGTTTGGAAAATGAAGCATATCTTCATGGCGCAGTGTTGGCAAGCATTGCACAAAACGACAATTTCGGGAAGAATTTGGAGGACATGGTGGAAGGATTTCCGTGGGGAAGGCTGCACAAGTATTGGCCACGACTTGTCAATCTCCACGTAGCGGACATTGACAAAGATGGAAAGGAGCCCGAGTGTGCCAAAGGGGACTACTACACGAAGATTTTGCATGGGGACTGCGTCTTCAACCAGAGACTGGCTACGGATCCACACGAAATAGTGAGTTTAAAATTTGAAGTCCTAATTATTTCACAACAATTAATTCAGGTTTGGTTGATTGATCACTGGTTTGATTAAAGGTGGAAAATAACGAAGGTGAAATCCATATGTGCAGAGGTTCACACACCCTTACGAATCTACATCAGCCTCCTTATAATCTTAAAGTACATCAATATACATACGACATCCCGATCGTTGCACTGGGCTGCGCCCCCCATCATTACCTGTTTTGCAACCAGGATTACAACTTTGATCAAATGATGGAGTCCACTTGCATCTGCCATCCGCTTTACGCTGTCGAAGACAAGAAGAACAATAC
>JAQFZH010003830.1:0-13086 GCA_034695485.1 Entomobrya nivalis | reverse complement strand
TAATAAGTAAAGAATGTTAGCGATCGTACAAAATGCTCACAAGCCGTATCTTCACATGAAATATTTATACATGTAAATATGTTGCAGTAGAATATTTAATTATTCACTACGTTAAAATGCATTCGGTGTCGATTGGTAATATCTATGCCGATCTATGTGCATTTAAATTGACTTCGTGATTATGTTGGATGTCAACGTACAACCATTATCGTGTCAAATATGAAGATATATATGACATGTACTACTATTATATTAGCTGCAATATACAAACCTAGTACACAATATGAGTAACCACTTAATGTGTACATATTATGTAGAATGGGGTAATGTATATAAAGTGCTCGGAAGTTGTAGTGTCAATTTAGATGATATTGCCATCGTCATGATCACCGCAACAGCCATGCCAACGATGATCATCTTCCCATCATCCATGAAAATGATGTTTGCAGTTTCTCATCAGCTAAATCACAAGCATTCTTCTTCTGATGTGTTCTTTTTGTATGAAAACTAAATCTTCCATGCCTTTTTATCTGTATTTGGAAGATACGATATGAGACCCTGTTGTTGTGACAAGACTAAAAAGCACACGGATCGATCGCGTCTTTGCTGAGTTGCAAAGGCATCGCAAAACGGAACGAAGTACGCATCTTGTTTACGCCAACGATTCGACATAAAAATTAAGTACAAGAGCACACTACACCAAGAACAGCATCAACAACTGGGGAACCCAAATATACCACACATGGCACATCCTTAAACGGCTTTTCTCTAAAGACGCTCTTAGGAGGTATACGGATTACCACCTTTGTGTCCATGAAGATGGATATGAGTAATGAGAAAAATCTCACTTGGCACTTACCATTCCTTGATTTTTTCTATCACATCATCATCAGTCCCTACCAGTTCCTCAAGACCACCTTACACGTGGGATAAAGTTTTATTGTTGCATTACCTTCTACCCTGAACGGCACCAGATGAAGAGGAGAGAAACCTTTTCTTCTTTTCCTCTTTTGCAATTTTGTTATGACGAAGGAAGACATTTCTCATGGACATAGACAGTCTGATACGCTTTACATACCTATCTATTATTATTACTATAAAATTTCTATGGCTATTCCAATTATTGTTAAGTCTCATATTTCTACAAAACTTTGAGTACATTGAGGTATCCAACTCAAATTTGAAAAGTGTCACACAAGTAATAGGAATGTCAAAAGGGATTTGAATTGCCCATAAAAATAAATGAAAGAGAGCAAAGAAATAGAAAATGCCGGCTACCAAAATACTATTGCTATTTCTCAATTTGACATGGAACTATCTTAAATACAATTCCAGATCTCAAATGGATTTTACTAGAATCATGCACATGTGAAAAGTCATGACAAAATGACTTCATTTAAAAAAAAATGTACGGATGTGTCGTGAATCGTGGTGGCGGAATTGCACTCAATTAACGCAAAATCTGTTCTTGGTCAAGGAGATGGCTTTCTTAAATAAGACGGAGAAAATATTTACGCACAGGATGTACAACACATATGAATATGGGATGCTGACGATGAACAAGATCGTCAGTAGAGGGATGATTCAAAGTGTGTGTTAACTGTAGACGCCTGTATATATTTTTATGTTCTGCACATTTTGTTGGACAAGGTGCATGTCGCTTTCACTTTCAACTTGTGTCTTTCATTCGAAAAAGAAAGTTACTTAAGTAAAGTTTGTGGGTACACATATTACTACTATTATCAAAGGATGTCAGTCTGGAGATGAAAAAACTACGAAAATACACGACTCCAAACTTTCTCTTTGCCTTGGTTTCTTTCTTTGGCAGGACTAACAGTATGCTGTAGTAAATACTGAAGTCAAACCACTCATAAAAATCAAGTATGAACATATCGTGTGCTAGATCATGTACATGTATACTTAATAGCATTACTGTTTGCCAAAAAGTTGTACAAACACAAATAAGACCATCAAAACTGACTTTTATTTCCAAGATCAACCCCAGAAAAATTTCCTTATATTTTAGCCCAACCATCAATATGTCTTACCGTTGAATTTTCAATAAGAACATTTAAAAAAAAGGTTAACAAGTTAGACAAAACAAAATCATACAATTTTGTTCTTTGCTACCTTCTCATGGTGACTTGACTTAGTGATCATACTGATCATGTTATGACGACGAAAGCAGGTGCCTTGTAAGATATCACTCAGCAATTTGTTACTTAATGTTAATGGAATTTTATTGGATGGCGGGCTGATGTCGGTAAATATAGTGGTACATAGGGATAACCGTAATAATGTGCAAATTTCGATTAAGATTGCAGATGTGAAATGAAAAGACTGGTTCCAGATGGTAAAAAGTGATTCATTTATGGACTACCTCTACTTTTAATATACATTTCTCTCCTCCTACACAATCCCATTTTCTCTGCTTGAGTAACTTGAGCAAGTTTTCATGAAGTATTTGAATAAAATGTAAAGCGATAACACACTGCTGTATGCTAAGCACATGGTGTTGCTCGATTTTGACTAAAGATTACGTCAAAAAAAGTTCATAAAATGGACACGTTTTCTTGGCCCCACACTTAGCTTGTCTACGCGTAGAAAACTTTGGTTGTTGTAAGCACCACTATTTACATAAAATATATGGTCGGTTTGTAAAAAAAATATTTGAATTATTTGATAGCGTCCATAAATGTTGTATGTGTGTATCGTCATCAATGATGGTGGCAAATATATGGGAGGCATGCTTGAGAAATTTCTGGTTTCTCATATTTCAGCAAGACTGGTGAAATGGTCGGAATGGTGAAATGATAAGTTGGTGATTAGCAACAAAATTTTGTTTTGACAGCCCTTGTTCAATAACAAACTCCAGCTGAGATGTTGGCTTTATATAGTTGGTTGAGTGAGAGGAGGGGATTTAAGAGTTTCCTCTTATTCCCATCATCTCACAGGGAGCGCATATAAACATGAGCAATGAGTAAAAGAGAAAGAGAGCAAAAATAGTGTATGCCTTTTACACACAAACACTCATAAAATAAATCATAAAATGTTCCTTCCACTCCTCACTATTTATAAGCTTTGACATGTCCTCGTGTGTAAAAAGAAACTCATTCGCAATCCCACAAAACATCAGAAGGGAAAACAAGCAACTTTTAAAACCACACTCACTTTTCTTCGTATAGCTGGGGTAACCTAAACCCAGCAGTCCGTCAAGAAAAAAGCAAGATGGAGAAAAGAATGGAAGAATAAACCAAGCAGAAAAAGTAGACAGAAAATTTTCTTACTTCAGTGTCAAAGCAGAATAAGCATTTTCTCCTTATTTTCTTAACTAAATATAGCTGCTACAACAAGGATTAGATATGTGGTATGTTATACAACAAGACTAAGTATTCTAAATTGCAAGGTAAATTCTCCATGCTAATAATAGCAATAAGTCCTTTGAACAAATTTCACGTGTTTTCGTTACCAGGAATCTATCCTCTCTCTCTCACTTTCCTCTGTCCTTTTCTCATCAGTTATTATATCTAACTAGTACGCCTTTTATTACACACAAAGTAATAATAGTATTATATTATAGACTGTTACACATGCATGGTTAGTACTACATGATTTTACTGTGCTCACAAGCACTTCAACATTTTTTTTGTCGTCTGAGTGTAAGGCTTTATCTTTATCTTACAAGGCTTATTTATTTATTATACTTATTTAGTTATACGACAATTATGTATGTATGTCTTTAAAAGTTATACATGTCTCGAAAAAAAATTCCCTGAAAAGTCAAACCTACAGTTCAGTCTTGTCAACATTCTGGACAGCTTGTTGAAATACTTTCTGTCAGCAATACTTGAAAATATATTACTAACGTGACACCACTCTTTTTTCCAGCACAAGAGGAACACAGAAAATGTGTCTCACATAACGTAATAACGAGTTTGTAACAGCAACACATCACATTTAACCTATTATTACAGACACTCTGCTGACTAAAGCTGTCTGGAGTGAAATATATACATACACGTTTACAAACGAAACTACAACGCATATTATTAGCGAGTGAGAGTAACAATAAGACGTCTCCGTGTGTAGGCAGTAGACACAAGACACATATACATTCATCTCCTTTGCCACCCACTACTACGACTACTTATATCACTAACCAACCATCAAATGCATAAAATACTTAGCTGCTAGTTTAGCTAATGCAGTTTGCTGATCGCACAAAAAAAAAATTCATTGCTCACTTCTTCTGGTTATTTTTTTACCAGGCATGTGTCTTCTTGTCAAACGTCAGTTTCCCGTCTAACTCCAACACTTGAGCTCACAAGAAAAGAGAGTGAAGTTCTACAATCTAACAACCCAGCAAATTAAACGTTAAATCTACCCGAAAAAGATCTACTAAACTGTGACTTCCTGCTCAGTTAGGTAAAGAAATACTTCGTTCTTGGAGGGGCATATGTAGTTTTGCTAACCTTCCAAGTCCCAACCAAGTATGTTATTAATATAAGCATTATGTATATGACATCTTTTCTTCGATATTAGCCTATCATGTTTTGGCCTAAAAATTTCAGTTCATGTGCAAAATTTAAGAACATTATCATAAAACGCTGAAACGAAAAAAACATACACGTGTATATCATTAGTATGTTTTGTTTGTTCAAAGTTTCTTTTCACACAAATGAAAAAATTTCGACAAAAAATAGGTAACTAAAATCTCGCAAATGTTGCAATACTTAACGACGTACATTTTTATGATATTACAAGAGTAATAATTGATGTTAGCTCAAGAACAACATACAGTGCCGTCTAGCATAACTTTTTTAACTGTCCGCAATTAAAAAAATCTTACCCCTGTATTTCATCGACCACACGCGAATTATTTTGTGTAGCTTAATATGGGGATGTGTGAAAAAACGAGCGAACAGTTTTAATATGTTAAAGGGGAGACCGGTGTACCACACATTAAAGCTGAAAAACAACATTCGGTTTTGAGTTGGCTCGATTTTTTTGGGCTGTACAACCAATCTTGTCATAAAAAATACAACAGCGGCATATTTGACTTTATTTTAGTTTGCTGCGCTGACAGTTTTCATAATTCAAAAATGCTTGTACTCATAGAATAGGTGCCCAAAGAGTTCCAAGGAAAAATGTGTAGTCATTTAAAGCAATTTTTCTTCGCTTTTTTCTCCACCAATATCGCCTAATAACAAACGTTAGCGGAAAAAGAAAAATGTAATTTTTCTTCTTTGCTGCCTATTTTTTTGTTGTTGAAAGGAACAATAAGTATGTCATATCTATTGGACGTATGCGAGCGTTAACAAAATATAATGTTTTCCGAGAGTAAAAGATGAGGAATCATTGCCCTTTATACAAAATTTGTAATTCCGACAGAAATCTGTTCTTGTGCAAACAAACAATTAATTCATCGTCGTCTTCTTCGACTTTCACGTCACGTTATTTTGTGAGAACCAAAAGCAGTAACACCAGGCAGTTCTAATGCAATTCGAATATAAAGCAAACTATTGTATTTTACCCAGATGTCACCAAAAATTTGCATATTTGTTTTGCATTTTACAACAAGCATGTACAAACACATTGCGCAGAGGAATTCATCAGTTTTACGTAAAAAAGGCTTTAAGACTTTGATTCCGAGTAAACCACAGATTTTATCATTTCTTATTCTGAATAAGAAGAAAGTACTCAGATGTCAAACGACATATAACTCCCACTTGCAATGGCCAGGGAAACAGCTAGTAAATGTTTTCTGGTTAATTCTATAATATTGTTTTTACGTCCTTGGCATCGAACAGATAATGATCCAATTCTTTATTGACGACGTCAAAGTCAAACATTGAGACCTAACGGTTCTTTCAGAGATAGACTTTGTACTTCAGTTCCAAATTATAAGACTGTATCTCTTTTGTGGGCAATAAAGTAAGTAACCTAAGCGTATTGTCAGCAGCCTTCAATTTTGATGTCACTTTGGGATAAATAATCTCAAAAAATAGTGATCAAAATGACATTCGTTCTCACGATTATAACTCAAAGCTTACTTTGCAACCTACGCATACATCAACAGTTGTTATCGCGTGCCCGTACGTGCCTTATATTTTATCAAACCTCGAGGTCCTTTTTTTCTCCTAGGGTTACTGCATAACCACTGAAGAAAACTCTAGAAATAAATGATTTTTTTTGCAGAAACGAGAACCCATTCCAAGCGAAAATGTCAAGTGCTTTTTAGGAATACTTTTCATTTCAAATCTGTTTTCTTCATCAAGCTTGGCGGATGCCTTTCAAAATCTTTTCAGCTCAAAAATAATTCATTCGTAAGTCATGGTAGAGCAATTAAATAAGAAGGGAAAAACCATCAGGACTTTTTGGTACTACAACTACTTCTCTTAGTTTCGGTTGAAAAACAAAAAATATATATGTGCAAAAACTTTTCCATATATTTCCATATAACCACCCATGTACCAGCTTTAGAGACACTGGCAATATGTAAAAATGACTGGAGCTCACGAGAGCACAAGAAGACTTCTTTGTGTTTTACACAAGTTCGTTTTGTTCAATAACTTAAAGAAGCGCTCCAATTCACTTTAGAATGATAAACTATGACACGCCATTGCTCAGAACACAGAAATACGGAGAGATTGAATTGCTAAAATATTTAAAATATTACCGTGAGAGTTTGACTGCTGCTGGCTTTTCCAAAATTTTGTTTGTTTGTTCAGTATTTTAAATGAAAAGTGAAGAGAAAAAGGAGTGATATGTATTATCAATACATACCTCTTCTCTGTTTTTTAGATAAAATATGGTATTTACAATATACATACATATGTATGTACATCGGCAGTAACTTTATCATTCTATTTAACTATCCATCTATACAAAGTTAAATGACGGTACTAAAGTGTCTGCCATGAAAGTTTATTTCGCATTGAGTAGATTAGCATTAGAATTTCTCATGTGAATTAACATTTCCTTGAAATAATGTACATGCATTTTTGATCGCATGAAGAGAAGAGTCTTTTATCCTCAAATACTTTGGGTTAGTAATAATGCACCGCACAAGAAATGTCTAAAGAAGACACACAAAATACCAAAACTTAGTTTCCATTAGTTCAGCAGCTTTAAGCCATCATGTACATAATATAAGCAGACTGAAGTTGCTCAATCAAAAACATACAAATCACATCAAATGGGGGCTTCCTAAAAATCCCATTAAATAAATTGGAGCATCTGATTTTGTACGATGCCATTAATCGAAACTGATTTCAACCATGGGAAAAAGTTTTTACGTACATATGTAGCTTGTCAATGAAGGTGACATTTTTTTAGGCAAAATATTGCAACCGGATATTACATATAATTTGGTAACATGAACGCAGTACGATTATCTGATTTGGTTGTTGTCTTTGGCAAAGATGGATTGACTAAAAATTACATGTTAGTTGATAGTTGACTCTCTGTAAAATCGTTCAGCTTACTTTCGTGACATGTTGTTTCGTTCTCGTAACAAGCATTACTCTCAGAAAAAATTCAAAGTGAATAATATGTAATACTATGTGTACTCGTCCGTTGGCAACGCTTGATATATTGTGAAATAGCCTTTTTCAAGCATTTTCTGCTTGCAATGGCAGACGACGGCATCTAATACTTTTCCAAAAAATGCTGATGCTTGCAAGTAGTCAAATGTTATCACAACTTTTCTACTACTATAATTGATTTCATCATGGTTCAATGGGACAAAAACTATATTTAAATATGCATGGCTAAAGGGATTATTTTATTATTTTAAGATCTTTTGAGGACAGACAAGCTTGATGATGATCGATGTATCGTTACACAAGTTATCAAAGGAATATTTAGATCTGAATGAGAAGTGTTCAATAAAGAGAAGAAACTATAGGCTTCTCTGGGTAGCTTTAGAAAGCACGACTGACGTACAGAACGAGAAGAGAAAGGTAGAGACAGACAGATCCTAGAATGAACCGATAATAATAATAACAAATATAAATACATATGCAACACAGGCTTTCGTGTCGAAAGAGAAGACAACTTAGACTCGTGACATGATTCAACACATTGTATACGACGCACCACATCATCTATTTGTTAACTCATTGTGAGAGCTGCCAAACTTGTATTTTGCACGTAAAAAAATCAAGTTGCAGCAACGCAGTACATCAGAGAAGAGTAGCAGCATATCGTCACCCAGCATAAAATGCAAAGGTTCACATTCTTCATTCACCTCATCGCCTTCCCTTCCCACTTCTCCTCTTGTTGTCATCAGCTCAGCTTTACTTGTATGTATTATGCTAGTTGGGACAAGACGAAGACGACAAGAGCATCTGCAACTCAATCTAGTTTATCTGTCATGCATGAATGAAAAACATATGAGAAGCGAGAATGAGGATAAGGAAGATGAAAATTGAACCAGCAAGAAGTCATCTCTCTCTTTCCCCGCCTGGGTCTCTCCATGGAAGAGAGAGAGAGAGAGGAAGTCATCTCTTTGAGAATTTATCACAACATAAACAAGGTACAATACATTAATATCAAACTCAACTAAATCGCACACGACAAAACACACAAGTACTCATGCATACTGGTCGAGTTATCCACCTCCTCCTCATCATCAGCATAAAATCCTCGTAATTCTCTTCGGAAAACATACGCATTCACATCGCTTTAATAAGATTCAAATCTGTGTACACTTCCTCTCAATTTTTTTTATATTCTCGAATGCAAAATAAAGTGGATCGACAACAAAACGTGAAAGTCATAATAACACTCAACTACAGTTGTTGTTCAAATAATAATAGAACGAGCAGACACCTTTTATTCAAAACTCATCACGATATTCCCGATGATGAGTCCTATTGAGAGCTGACTTATCAGTTCTCTTCAGAAGGGCATACATGTACATATGCGATTGGTGGGGCTGGTTTGTGCTGTATTGCTCTCTTTGAAACTAGCCTACTTGTAATTATTTCTCTAGCAGAGAACACTGGAAATAGGAGATTAAATGTTTTCTCCTTAATATCGTATCGACTTTCCACTGTACTGGTACTCCTGATATTTTCATAATGATTTAAAAAATAAGTAGCATTGTAAACAAGTAAAATAAACTCGGAGAACTAAACATGGGATGTGTTGTAAGTTGTGATCATATAATTCATGTACCCTTGATTTTTCATTGTTACACTTGCTACTCTTGTTGGATTAAACATACAATAAAATAAAGTAGGCTGATGTAATGGTAGACAGACAAAAAACTTATCATATTGCCAATCTTGCCATTCTACATACTTCCTTTTTTGCTTGGTAGAAAATAATAATTTTCTCCATCCGGTATACAATCAACAAACTAAAACAGTACAAGAAAATAACATTGAAACATGCTGCAAGATTGCAAGTAAACGAAAAATTCACAATTTTGTTTTTATATTTGTGTTTATTAAATTCGTAGCAAAAATAATGAAACGAGATGCAGACGAATTGCTAAAAGTGTCAGTAGGTATTTGCTGAACTCAAGTGAAAATATTTTCAAGTCTCTTTTTTTTCTCTTAGATGCCGACATTCATTACATCAGTGCAAAACTACTAGGCATTGTGTTAGGCACTACATGTGTTGATATTGGTGTGGAATTTATTAACCTGAACACGTAAAACATAAGAGCATTGATTGGAACCTACTTTATAATCTGTAATAACGTCAAGCCAAGCCGAAAGGGATATAAACTTTTCTACTTTTTAAAAAACTTGTCCTCTCACAACTGCCATTTTTATTACATATATTAAAGGAATATGATAATATTGACCAGTGTGGATCCCTGTAGAGCACCTACAGAAAAGAAACTGACAACTTGTATGACAACAACGTCCACTACATCTTCGAAAATATATAATATACGATACCCAAAGGATATATTCAAAGAAATTGTGTGCTATATGCTCTCAAATTTCACAATCATATCACATTCTAACGAAAATCCTGTCACAAAGGACATGCGTAGTTCCGTTTGAAATTGTGTAAGAGTACAATGTCGAGGATAAGCTAGGATGTGGCTGGTAAAATATACAGGGGGCAAGTTTGATTTAAAGGAAATTTCCTGAACACAACGGAAAGATGAGAGATATTCCCTTGCAGAAAAGTACGGCAATAAAAGTGAAAAGATAAAGACAACATAAAAAGCATGATGACGGTAACAAAAAAATCTATAATATTGTTTATACAAAGATATAATAATGCAATCATATAATAGGGATATATACAAAGCACATATATACTTCATACCTACACATATTTAGTAATATTATCAAACTATGCTTTTCTCTCAACTGAATTTATCGATAATGACGGGGGTGTGACGATATTTCATTATGATGTACTTGACTAGACTGAAATATACTTTTTATATTTGAAGTTCTTGGTTTAGTTAACTTGTATGTGGTACATGTGCACTTGTGCTTTTAATGATGATTTCTTTTTATTTCATGGGGCGAATCGGCTACATAGTCATAACTGAACTGATCGTGAGTTTACTTTCACCAGATGCAATGTGGCACATATATTAAAATAATATGAGTACACTATCGTAAATAAGATCTAATCAAAATAATGTCCATTTTAGACTGGTAATAATTCAGTCAGACATTTATACTTTCATGTCTGTACATTTACAAAGTTTATATATTCCACTACTAGACGAAATGTGGTGTAGTTCATCTGAAATGTTTACGGTAGTAGATATAAACAAATTCTATACAGAAATAACGTTTCCGTTGTTCCAACCAACTTTCGGTCAAAATTTGAGAAAAAGCACACATTTCTCTCTCTCGGTGGAATAGCCCATGTGGCCAGAACCAAATCTTGACTTAACTTTTTAACCGCTGAGAGCACAGAGCTCTTCAAAGCTTGCAAAATAAAACAGCGATCGTATAAAAACATAATTGCTTTCACAAAACTAGCGGCGAACCAAGCAGACAACAATAAGCGAGCCATGAACCATGATCCTTACAACTGAACACCACAACCAACAACGCAACGCCACGATGATGAGTATAATGATGATGAAGGGGAACGGTAAACATATGAGAATGAATCAGCAGTAAACAGGAGCAGGTCTCAGAAAAAAGTGGAGGAACGTAAATCAAAAACGTTATATTATTGCAAACAGGAGGAAAAAACGGAAGACGAAAGTTCACTTTTACTTTTTTGCTGTTCCTGTGTTCCAGCTGGTCGGCACGGCGGCAAGGGAAAAAACGAGTAAAAAAGGAGCATGGAAACAAAATGAAATGAACAATTTTCTCTTTCATGTACACGATATTGATGGCATACTCCTTCAAGAGTGGAGTAACTGTAACTGACCAAAAAAGGAAACCAAGTATTTACGAGTAAGCCAATAGGTTTTTGTTATGAGTTATATGAAGCATGGGGCTATCGTTCATTGCCCGTGTTACAAATAAAAAAGCCATTCCTTATTTCGGGTGTATTGGTACCATGCATCTGTTTAGCTTGTATTCATAGACACGTATAATAGTAGTACATATAATAAAAACATGATGAAAATAATCTAATCCAGGTATCCGAAATACATGATGTAGTAAAAAACGCTTAAAACGAGCACTTCTTCAAAGAGAATAACTGTTATAGTTCCCAGAAGTATGTTTGCTTAACAAGTAAAATGCAAGAAAACGACTCACTGTTTCAGCTTATCATTCACTTTAGTTGGGAAATGCCGATCATAAAAATCGTATAAAAGGTTGCATACGAAACTGACAGTTTATCAGGAAAGGGAACTATGTTTCAACTTCCACAGTCTAGACGTAAAAATGCAAAAAAATGATACCATTAAGACTTGCAAGTTGATTTTTTTCGAGACATTCACAGTGCAATATGAGCTTTATTAAGGACTATATATTTTATTAAATTGATTCTTATTGATTTGCCAATGTCACTCAGCTGAAACGGTCTTGAATGAATTCCCTACTACAGGGATTTAAGCAATCCGTTTTCTTGGCTCTTTCCATATTTGTTAGAAATCCGTTCTTCGTCAGTGTCATCTTCGTTACTGATGATGATGGTGAGGAAAATCAAGGATGGGCAGTATTCTTTAATATCATTTGTCACAACTGGGATTAGCATTGAAGGGCATGATAAAAGTATACCAGTACTTTGTAGTGATGTATGGAAGTGGATACTTTTTATAAGCTGTGTTATCCCCGGTTGCTATCATTTATTTTTATCTCAACTCAGCTTTTTAAAATGCAATGAAACAGCCATTCATTCAAGGAGCGAGACATAATGTCATAATAATGTAAAATCAAAATCCAGAAGTCAAATGAAGGCCTCTACTGTTTGCCTATGCATTGCTAATGTCCTGTTGATTTCTACTAACAACGATTAGTATTACAACTGCGTATTACAGAAATAAGTTGTGATTTTCATAACATTGAAGAAATATACTTACTGAGATTCTCTTATAGCAATTTGTGACTTTGTTGAATTCTAGAAACAAAGCATGCCTTGCTTCTAAGTATTGTATGAGTAAAATTCAAATGAGAAACTAACAAGAGACATAATTGGACTCTAAGTAATTTTCTTCTCACAATTTCAAATTAGATATCTCACATAACTGGTTAATTTTCATCTTTAATCAAAGTCAATAAGTTGCATGTAAGAGTTCAATCTTAAACTGAGAAATTGTGGATAATAATTCTAGGAAGGAAAAGTTGTAGTTTTGTTCAAATATTAAATACGCTTTGCTTTTTCATAATGATATACAAATTATTGGGCTTCAATATGGATAAATGACTTCTTAAACCAAACCTACAAATATTTAGTACATTGTAAATACTAGTTTTACTTGTACCGAATTAATTGGAGAACTTGTACGGCATCAGGATCTACAAAAATAATACGTACATATTCGCATTTCTAAAAATGTTATTTATAAATGCGCGTTTTTCGATATGATAACTTGGCCAAAGACACGAAAAGCTGTAGATATTAACGAAATACAATGTTTTCATTAAGTGATCCGGAATCCGGATTAACTTATACTAACATGCTTCTTCAAACATA
>JAQFZH010003829.1:0-13087 GCA_034695485.1 Entomobrya nivalis | reverse complement strand
GCGTCGAGGCATACCAGGTAGTAAGAAGCTTGCCAGTGAAGACCAAAGAAGCCATTGAAATTCTCAAATAGCTGAGTATCCTTGTTCCAGAAAAAATACCCGGTTAAGGTGTACTTTACCATGGGACCTAACCGAAGACAAATGTCGCGATAAATTTTGTCTGTGATTTCATACATTTTCTTGAATTATTTTTAACGATCTCGAAATGTTGGACTAGTTTCTATCATAGATAGTTTGGACTGGTTCTAATGTCAAAACAGTAGCGCAAGTTAAAGTCGTTGTAATCAAAGTCAAAAGTAATGTTGTTTAAATTCAGGAATTAAATTGTTTTAATGTGATGGTAAAGAAAGATTATAAGCATGTATTACAAACTCCACTATCAAACAATAAAACACACATGAAGTAACCTGCAGACTGATTCTGTGCCTCCTTTTTGATTGGTTCATTAGTTGTGTTGACATTATTCAAACACGGTTTCCCTCTCTCTCTTTATGTTTTCATGTATGCATGTTGTTGGCTTCGAAGCACTCTACATTTTTGACCCACATCCCCCAAGTCGAAGTTGGGGCATGAGGCAAGTTGAGACAATGCTATAAAAGCATGGGGTGACTTGATACAATGCTATAAAAGCATGGGGCAACTTGAGACAATGCTAAAAAACCATGGGGTAACTTGAGACAATGCTATAATAGCATGGTGTGACTTGTGACAATGCTATAAAAGCATGGGGTAACTTGAGACAATGTTATAAAAGCATGGGGTAACTTGATACAATGCTATAAAAGCATGGGGCAACTTGAGACAATGCTATAAAAGTATGGGGTACCTTGAGACTTGCTATAAAAGCGTGACATTGGGGAGGGGAGTCCGAAAATCGGCACTATTGCGTGACATACTTATTGAATGATCTCTTTTTGATGTTATTGCAATAAAGATCATTAATATAGTCAACGATGCGTAGTAGAGTAAAGCCCTACCTGATAAGGCCATGACTAGACCGAAACTCATTAAAATATATAAATATTAAACATGGTTTTTTAAGATGTTTTACCGTTTACGGGCCAAAAAATAGTCTTCGACTCAGTCGAAGACAGCTGGCCTCTGCTAGTAAACAAATAAAAAATAAGCCACGAGCAAACTATTATGATTTTTTTTCTATTTTAATAATCCCTGGCCAAGGGCCACGTGCTGAATTTACGTCATTACATATCCAGTTTAAATTGTAATTTTAGTATTAGTTCACATAATGGGAATAAGGCATGTTCCAACGATATTTTTAGATTTATTTCACGAAAAAAAATATTTTCGTTAAAAATAATATCTTGATGGTCCCTTTAAAAACATCAGAAGTATTTCTGATATTTTAATAAGTAATTTATGTCATTTAAAAACCAGGCAAATGGAAAAATACAGGAAAATTAAAACGGACGTAATGGCGTTGTTATCACGGTTGACGGTAGTCCAAATTACTGGTTTTCAAGCAATTTTTGTAAGGGAAGGACACATTTTTGCTCGAATCTGGAAATAAATAATGGTTAAACGAGTTTTGAAGTACCTGTTTTTGGCAAGAACTATTAATTTTGAGATGGTGTTTTCCTATTCCCCACTATTTTCTTGCAGAGTTATTTTTTGTTATTTTTATGGTTAATTTAAAACACATTTAATCCCATAGCATGACAAATCCTTGGAATTTTTTTTAGCATAACAATAAATAATTCATTTCAGTATATTGATCAAAAATATAGCCACAATATCCCAAGTAGTAAGCCTGATTGGCCATACCGAATTTTTACCATTCTCTTATATTAAGCCTTTGCACAACTTTCCATACTCTGATGAGTTTTCCATCTTTATATTTTATAATTGTTGATCCATATCAACCTAAGATTTTTTCGAGCAAAGTTATTTCAGTTCTGTTTGCGGTTACCCAAAAAAGGTTCAGTATGGCTAGGATAGACATCCCGTGTCTCATTCCATTTACGTCATTATACATTATACAATTTACCCAAAAATAACTCAATTTTAATTTAAAATACATTCGATCGCAAGATAGGAATAAACTTTGAAAAACACATTACGATGAATTTTTGGATTTTTTTTAGGTCAACACTAAATAATTCATTTAAATGTCTCGATCAATATTCAAGTAAAAATATTCCTACCTATAATAGTACGTGCGTAATTTGGTTAGTAAGTATTTTTTGCCATCCAAATGTAATAAGTATTGGCAAAAAAATCCAAAAGTCACTTACGGTTTCTATCCTTATTTTTGTAATAATAGTTAATTGTATTAAGTTAAAAATAAATTATTTCGGCTAGTTTTTGCCTGGCAACCGAATTTCAAATTCGCAAGCCAGCCTAATCCGAAAACATAGCTTAGTAAAGCTACAAGGGCTGTAACCTGTCATACATAAATCTTCCGGAAAAAACTTATGAACACATTTGTAGGCCAATACTTCAGAAGAACAGGGATTTTAAATTTCTGTCAAATTTAAAATCGTTTCAATTTTACAGCGAATATCAGCCGGTTTTACTGTGCTTTAAATACAGTTTCTCTAAAACAACTAATTCTGAAAAAAAACCATTAACAATGTCCCTAAAGGACGCTTCGTTTAAAGTGCATCATTTTCTTCAAAACGTTTTCCCTTGTTCCTATTTCGTCGACATGGACCAAGTTTATAATAATAAATATAACAAATTATATCGCCTTTTTGTTTTCAGCGGCGCCGCACTTGGTGTTCCTGTAACATTTCATCGTCTCATTTCGCTTTTTGTTCACAGGAAATCAATGTTTTTAAACGACTATGCTGTTAACGTCATCATTTACTTTTTTGTGTTTGCAATGCTGATGATTTTGAACTACAGTAACTACATCATGGTCACAAAAAGTGAGGAAAGACAATACTTTGTTACACAAGCTTGTAAAACTTCCTCAAAAGAGAATTCGTCAAATGCTACCTTCAAGATTGGGAAATATTCTTTAAAAGAACTTTTCGTGTATGGATTCACGGGACTCTTTTTGTTTGTCAGTCTGTCCTTCTTTTTTCTTCCATTTGTTTTTCCGTATGATCCAATTCAGCTTGCTTTAGGAGAGACATTAGCAGTTAAAATATTTTGTACACTAATATATGGGCCTGCAAGCGGATTGCTAGTCTGGTACCTCCTATCAACATATCTTCTCATTATCAGTGTGTTTGAACTACTTGCATCGTATTCCGAAAAAATAATACCCAAAACTAATATTTCGCCCTGTTCAAAATTTTACGCATGTTTTACGCGATACCAAATATCCCAAATTATTTACACTATTGGACAAACCTCTCTAGCAAATTTTCTAGCAGTTGTGGTTTGCGTAGGTGTATTAATTCGTGCTGCTACGACAGCAGGTGCCATTAGCTTATATTCCAAGTTAGCTCTAATTATTTTTTTAGTACTGCCAGCAGCCTCAGTAGTATGTTTTACGCTGGCATTAATTTGGTGTCAGCTAGGCGGGACGCCATATATCAACTCTTTTCGTTTTCAAAAGTTTTGGAAAATGCACATACGAAAAGGGATTGATAAAAGATTGTTAAGGTGTTGTCGATATTTTGGAATATGTTTTGGGCCATATGGAATTTGCACACCAAAATTGGGAGTTGTTTTATGTGCAGACATGATCGTTTCTACGGCTAATGTTTTGCTAATTATTTAATACTAAAGTTATCCAATATGTATTGAAATAACACACATGTTTTCAGACCACTTTAACAACTCCAATAAATAATTACAAAGTTATGAATTTAACCATACTTAAAAGCTCATAAAGTGTACTTTTTTAACAAGTTTGTCAATATTCTTGCTTTATTGAGTCATGTAACACCGCCGGTGGTAACTAGTTTTACACATTTTTACGATATAAAAAAGACCAAAAACCAAAAAAAAATCATGTAAACCGTAACCACAAAAACAGATAAATATCAAAACTAGGCAGCATGTTTTGTTACTCCATTTCTGCGAATAAATGAAATGTTAAGTCACTTCATTTTTTTGATAATTCGAGATTTGGTTAAATTTGCATCATCACTAATATTTTACCATGAAACAAGCTAAATATCAAGTCCCGTCTTGGCTACAAAATAATATGATAAATAGATATATTGTCAACTAGTGAATGTTAGCCATTTTGGGTAAATTAGACCCAAAATATTTTTCCGTAGCTGCCTTTAATAGTACGTTAGTACTCATTGTCAGACCAAGGACTGATGTAGGGCGACTTAACATTGCTGCATAAAAGCTAATAAAATATGGAAGCATACAATATAAAAAAACATAGTAAAAAACAACAGCAGTAAACATGTTAAAAATGAATAACTAAGAAAATAATAGCATTAACTATATTACGTCGTGGAATAGTGACAAGCTTGCTCAAAAACTTTCATATAAATACAAAAAAAATCCTTCAATTTTGTTGCCAAGAATAGTTAACTTTGAGATAGTATTTTATTCTTTCTTCCTATTCCACACTATTTTCCTTAGTGGTTTAGCTTTAGCTTAAAAAAACATTCATTTGGATGCCTCGATCAATAGTCAAGTCACAATATCCCCTGTATTAAGCGTGATTGGCCATACCGTATTTTTACCATTCTCGTATATTAACCTTGTATAATTTTCCATATTCTGATGAGTTTTTCATCTTTATTTTTTATAATTGTGGATTCGTATTAATCTAACATTAAATTTCATTTATTTTTATGGCAAAAGTTTTATAATTTTGCTTTCTACTTTACCTCAAAAATTAGTTTAGTATAGCTAGGATAACTACCCCGTGTCTGCCATTAATATACTTCACATTACAAAATCTAATTTAAAATATCCCAAATCTAGATTTTAACTATAAAATAATTTTTAGCACAGCACTAAATAATTCATTTGAATATTTCGATCAATAATGAAGTCACAATATGCCCAACGATAATAGCATTTGGTTAGAACCTGTTTTCTACCATATTCATATACTAAGTCTTTGCATACTTTTCTAAAAGTCAGTTAAGATTTCTACCTTTAATTTTCTATTTATAATTATATATTTTCATTTCACTATAAATGATTTAAGTTTATTTTGCCTAGCAACATATTTCAACTTTGCAAGCCAACTTCGCCCAAATACATAGCTTAGCATAGCTAGAAGAGCTACCGCAGAGCATACATAAGCTTTCAAGAAATAACTTATAAATCTATTTGTAGACCAATACCATAGATAGACGGTGATTTTAAATTTCTGCCAATTTTTGTTTCTATAAAAATCATTCACCATGTCGATAAAGGACGCTTCGTTTAAAGTGCACCATTTTCTTCAAAACGTTTTCCCTTGTTCCTACTTCGTAGACATTGACAAAAATGCCTTGGTTCCTCACCAACTTTACAATAAAAAATACCAAAAACTGTTTCGCTATTTCGTTTTTGTTTTCGCCGCAGTTTTTCTTCCTGTAACATTTCATCGTCTCATTTCGCTTTTTGTTCACAGGAAATCAATGGTTTTAAACGACTATGCAGTTAACGTCATCATTTACTTTTTTGTGTTTGCAATGCTAGTGATATTGAACTACTGTAACTACATCATGGTCACAAAAAGTGAGGAAAGACAATACTTTGTTACACAAGCTTGTAAAATTTCCCCAAAAGAGAAATCCTCAAATGAAACCTTCAAGATTGGGAAATATTCTTTAAAAGAACTTTTCGTGTATGGATTCGCGGGACTCTTTTTGTTTGTCAGTCTGTCCTTCTTTTTTCTTCCATTTGTTTTTCCGTATGATCCTATTCAGCTTGCTTTTGGAGAGACATTAGCAGTTAAAGCATTGTGTACTCTAATATATGGTCCAGCAAGCGGATTACTAATCTGGTACCTTCTATCAACATATATTCTCCTTGTCAGTGTGTTTGAACTACTTGCATCGTATTCCAAAAAAATAATACCCAAAACTACTATTTCGTCCGGTCCAAAATTTTACGCATGTTTTACGCGATACCAAATATCCCAAATTATTTTCACCGTTGGGCAAATTTCCGTAGAAGAATTTCTCGCAGTTATTATGTGCATTGGTGTATCAGTTTGTGCTGCTACGACATCAGGTGCAGTCTCCTTATATTCCAAGTTACCTTTAATTATTTATTTAGTTCTTCCAGCTGTCTCAATAATTATTTTTAGTCTAGCAATAATTGGATGCCATTTAGGTGGAACCCCTTACATCAATTCTTTCCGTTTTCAGAAGTTTTGGAAATTTTGTTTGAGGAAGAGGTATGAAAAAAGATTGCTAAGATCTTGTAGATATTTTGGAATATATTTTGGGCCATATGGAATTTGCACACAAAAGCTTGGAGTAGTAATATGTGCCGACATGATGGTTTCTGCAGCTAATGTTTTGCTACTTTTTTAATACTAAATTTATTCGACATTTATGTATGCATAGTAAATATATTTACTGTCATATTTTTATATCAGTTAGGATAGAAGTCGCGGTCGGAAATAAAAATAACATACATGTTGACTAGTTCGCAATTGTCCACAATTTTGTAGTTGCGTTAGAATGTTTTATTTAGATTTTTCCTTATACATATATTAGTGTTAATACATTCATTTTTTACTACTATTTTCATCATATGAGTATGCTTTTATGGTTACGGAGGTTTTTATTGAATTTTAAACTCTATCAATTAGGGACATTTGTGTGAAGTTATTGATTAAAAAATAAGTGCGCATAAATGATTTTACTGTGAAGGGTTGTCCAATATTTGTATTATCTTTATTGTAGTGACATACAATCGATTGTAGTTTTATTCACGGATACTTAATTTTAAATCACGCAAAAAATTTAGACTATGACATAATAGTTGAATTTTCTTATAGTTATTAAATCCAATGTAATACAATGTAAGAACCTTAATAAATAATTATGCCTAAATATCTGTGAAGTAATCAAGTAATTTGATGTGTTCTTTTTAAACTTATTTATATTTTAAATAAGCAAGCAATTCCTGAATATCATTTTTCAAATTATCTTTAAACCGGCGAAACTCGTTCTTTTGTTCATCTATTTCTTTCTCTAATTTTGCAACTTTGCTAGAGAGATATTGATTCTGAATTTCAAGATTGCTAATTTTCACTTTGATTCCTACATAATCTCGTTTCAGTATACGATTGGCATATGCTATTTCCTGAACATCGTCAACATGAACTTGTAGTAACGTTTCCACTGTGTGATTACAACCAGACTTGATATACTGGGATTTGTGGTCTGGTCCAAACGACAAAATGCGGTATTCTTCTTTTGTGTGGTTGTCTATCTTAGTGTTATTATAAATATTTCACGTATTATTAACATGGGTTAATGCCCACTTAAGTATTTTTCTTCGTTGCACACGTGACAGGATTTGAAAATGAATTGGTTTCCAGCAGAAGCACTGTGAAACACAAATGAAATATTTATGAAAAAATAAATAGATCTTCACTAAATAGATTAGATAAGTTTGTTTAAATTTACTCAAATTATGACAACTAAATAATTCACTAGTAAGCATACCTATAGTTACCCCGTTTACCCTTCCACACATGTGTAGATTGGCAGTTATAATGCTGGTACTTAACCAAGCAAGTATCAGTGGTATAGCTTTTTAGTTTTATATTTTCAGGAAAATTGTAGCATTTTTCTGTACCATTGCTCTCGTATAAAAGATCTAATTATAAAAAAATCTGAAGTTAATTCTTAAAATTAAATTAATTTTTCTTTGCGAGTCGAATAATAAATTTCAAGTTTCAAGCAGTACTCACCAATATAATCATAGTCTCCGTAGAATCTGACATTAACCCCTTCTCCAAACAAAACTGTATAAGCCAATAGCCCAAAACTTAAAAATAACGGCATACTTGAGCATAAGTTTTTGATGATACTACGGTTTATTTGCTACTGAGTATTGGAACGTAATCACGAAATATTCTAAAAATGAAACATGAGCAACAATCGTCCGGCCAGAACACTAAGCTATAATCGATGATAAGGATCTCCTTTTGGCCTTAGATCAAATTGAATTTAGCTAGTTAAAAACTTACTAATAAAAGTGTTGGGTTCGGTTATGCTTAGTGTGGTTGGCTAAAAAAACTTATGTAGGATTGAGTTTGTTTCCGAAGGTTAGGTTCGGTGAAGTAAAATATGCTGTTTAAATTGCAGGAAAGATTGGCAAAATCATTAGTCACGATATTTTATTATAATCAATTATTATAAAATATTGACAAACACACTATTAAGGTTTAAATACAAAGTAATGAAGTAAGTAAGGAATAAAAAAAATATTAAAAAATATTTAGTAAATATTTATTTAGAACCTTTGGCACGTTTTCGTTCGACAATATTTTTAAGAGCTTTTATATGCAGAATAATTCGCTTTTAGACGATAATAATTGAAAAACCTTGACTAGACCCGTTTATTTCATATCTATGGAAAAAATTATTTAGTGACCCGAAATGTGAACCAATTACAAATATCATTTAAAATTTTGGTTAAAATTAAGATTCATCAAATCAATTCTATTTTTATGGAAGTATTGGAAGTATATTTTATTCGTGTGCGTTTTATACACTTTTCAAACTATTTGGATTTTTTTCCATGATCGACGTTTCTCTGCGCAACCAAGCAGATAAATTACGATGTGTAAATCTACAACTGATCGACAAATTTTCCACTTTAAGAACCTTGTTTTTTGATCTCTTTAAATTCTGCTTCTCTAGTTTTATTTAAAGTTTCAAGTTTTTCTTGTAACAATTGATAGTCTCGCTTTAACTGTAAATAAACATTACGATTCGCAATAAGGTGATCGTGTAATGCACAGCTTGTATCCTTTTCTATTAATTCGGGTTCAAAAACGTTTTGTATTTCTGACTTGTTCAAGTTGTACTTGACAATGCACACAGACAAGTTGAAGAGCAATCCTCTTCTTTGCACATTTTCTGAACTACTTGTAGCAATTCAGGTTCTCGTATATTATAAAACAGGTTTGCGTTGTCACAAGTGAGGTGGTGAACCGATTAAATAATCGATACTGTGAAATGTTGATGCAAATATAGTCCTGTGATTCCACATTGAAAACTTAATATTGGTTCCATCATAAATTGATATACCGACAAATGTCACAGTACAAACGAAAAGAATGGTTACGAAAGCGACCGCTAGTAGTAACTTACTGGATTGCATTTTTAAAAGAGCAATTTTTCTACAAATATTACACATATGTGACGTTATAGGGCAGTAAAATAAAAATATAAGTTAGGAGTTTTATCAGAACTAATACTAGTTCATAAAGTGTAAAAGCTCAACAAGCAAGTAGTTACATTCGAAGAAAAAAATTATTAACTACCGGTGGGATTAACTAACTAGCAAATTATCGAATTCGAAACATCAGATTTTCCAAAAAGTGACTTTTAAAGAAAGCTTTTAAAGTTTATGAATTTTTAAGGGGACTATTTGAGCCATTTATAAGTTTATTTCAAAGCCGGGTTACAATAGGGAACCATATATCGAAGTAGAGATAAAAAATTTCAAGATATCCACACGAACGCATGCTTTTGTTTGCGAAATAATGCATCATAAAAATGGACATAAATATAAAAAGTGGAAACTTTTCTACACAAAAACGTAAGCCATTAGTAAACTACGAACTAGTGATTATTATCCCCATGAATGACATTTTAACATTGTTATTATTAATACCACTGTCTAATCACATGTCTCCTCGAAAAAGCTATTTACAGTATTAAATTATAATAACCAACATCCCGACTTTGTTTTTTTCTTTATCGAGTAGATTACGACCATCTATCTTAATTCATGTTTCGTGAAATACCACTTAAAAATATACTTAATTTTAATGTCTAACTATAAAAAACGATTGTTACATGCCATCTCATTTTCTGTTGATCGGCTTTTTCGGCTAACTTTGTTGTTCCTAAGGAATACATCTCTTGTCTTGTAACATTTCTTTTCAAGTCGTCAAAATGAAATTTCTTGCGATGATTTGTGTAGTCTTCGCTATCTTTGCAGCAGTCAATGCTCAGGATAGGGCCCCAGCAAAATCCAGCACAGTAATTTATAAATAAATTGTAAATAACTTATAGCCTTACAAAAAATGAATTTAAAACTTACCACTTTTATTAAAACAGAACCCGGATTCGGATGACTGGAAGCCTTCGTAAACTCATTTATATATCAAGGTATGCGCACACTCAGCTAAATTGTTAAACGTTGCTCATTCTTGTTTGGATCTAAATTATAATAATCTACAAATACTGTCTATTTTTTAAAGGGCCCTTTGGAGATGGATGATCCCATATTCTTTTAGCTTTTGTTCTATTTTCCCTAAACTTTTCGTCTCTATTCAAAACACTGCTAATGTTTTCAAAATTTTCTCTTGAAATAAATTCGATTTAAATTTTTCCTTTCTAAAAGTGTTGATTAACTAGTTAGTAGGTTCGTTTTTTTAATTACTAGGAAATTTTCCGATTTGCTCAATCTTACTCTAAATTGCATTGCATCACACTATAAGTTTACATTAATAAGTGACCTCCATCTGGCTTCCTATAATTGATACGTTTAAAATAGTGCAACATGGGTCGGTATAATAAATTTGGTATTAGAAAAATATTACTTGCGAAATTTTGTTAGTCGACCTGAAAAAAATTGCCGAAATTTTATTGACAAAATCGTTTTAGAAGGAATTTATTTTTAGGGTGTATTAACCATGTTCATTTAAGTAAATTGAAATTGATTTATTTTAGATGCGATATTTTGACTTGAGTCTCATAGATACATTTATAGATAAATTAGAGACATAAACACAAGTAAATACAAGTAAAGTCATGGCTTCAATTTCATTTTATGTATTGTCTACTGATAACTAATCACCACAGTTACCGATTTTTTGTATTTGTATTATGGATCAATTGTCGAGGGGTGAAATAAAAGTAAATTTACTCAGCCGATAGTCAACGATGTTGATATAATCTTAGTTTGCATTGTTTTTTTTATTATACAACACTGTATTCAAAGAGTTAAATTAGTTGGACATATATATCTAATACAAATCTTGAGTCATATTATAACCAAAACCCATAAACCTTATAATGAAATTAAAACATATCTTTAAATATAATAGAAGTATTAACTACATACGATATAACAGCACTAAAGTAATTAGTTTGAATATCTCTGTCAACAATCCCAACGTTTCCAACTGGAATTGCAATTGGTCGAAGTGAATATATTACCAGCTTCATATATTTTGGCTTTGCTACTAAGCCCAGCGACAACTGAGCCTTCCATTTTAAAACTGTCTCGCAAGACGATTTGTAAATAAAGTTTTCGTAATGAAGTACCAACACAGTAGCCCACCATAATGTAAAAGCTATAAACGGAACGAAAATAAATAATTGTCCTGGTATATACTTTTTGCCATAAAAGGACAAATTTGTTGTTAGTAGCAACATGAAAAAAGATCCACTCAGAAATATACAGTTAAACCATTTAAGCATCTGAAAAACAACACTTTTTGCTACAAATACAGTTTTGAATAATTTTGTGTTTGAATAAGTTAAGTGCTTTTGTTTGAGATATTTTAAAGTATAAATTAAACCTTGCACAATAGCTGCACCTAAAGCTACAAAAGTTGGAACAACAACTGCGAGGCACTGAAACATATACACAGAGAACATATATCGAATAATATTTAAATACCAGCTACTTAACCAGTTATCGTTAAACCCGAAATATTTACAAATTATAAAAATCACTATAAAAACTAAGTCCGTTTCACTAATTACAATTACACATGAAATTATAAATACAAATGGCATGACAGAGGCGAAAGTATAAGCTGCAACAATGCCAAATATGTCGACATTCGGTTTTGATGTAATAACCTTTTGTATTTCAAGTGCCAATTCAATAATTAAGTTAGAGTTTGACTTTGGAGGCGGAAATACTTGCAGCTGTTTTATACAAGCAGTGGCCCAATTCACAACTAAAACCATCTCTTGACCATAGATTAGTAAAATACCGCTCAACAAAAAAACGAATGATGCTACGAATGCCACGACTGTAGAGACAAGTAGCAGTTTGCTTATTGAAAACAAATCTGATTTGTATATTTCACAATAAACTGCTAAAACCACTAGGGTGGACAATTGGAGTAAAAGAATGCTTAATGTAAGCAGGTGAAATAGAAACGGTTTTAATGGTGTTATGGAATACTTCCATTTTTGCTTAATACTATTCCAGCTTACACAAGTGGGATAACATACTTTTAATAAAGACGCATTCGAGTTGTTAGTGGTCAGAAGAAGGGTAGTAGCCATTTTTATGTGGGCGTATTTATATTGAGCGTAAAATGGTAGCTTGAAATTCTACCCTTAATTTTAGATTTTACAACTTACACTTCAAAGTAAATACTTGAATAAATTGTGGCACTTGACGAATGTTGAATATCTCGTTGTTTAGCGTAGATTTATGAATGTATTTTAGAATAAGAAAGGCGGCAGTTATTACTTTTATTAAAACTCACTGACGATTAGTAAATTTAAAGCTGGGATGTTAAAGTACTTTCGATCGTCACTAAACCTAATTGACTGAAGCCTAAACCCAGTCGTTGTGGAATAAGCTATAAGTAAAATTCAGCTTTAATATTTAAAAAAATATATTTTTAGACCTGACTCAATTTATAACATTAAAACATGTTCTTGGACAATGGTTGGAAAAGTGGTGAAGGATATAGTTGAAAAAAGTATTTTTGACACGAGGTCATGTCTATTATTACATATATCCCAGGGGAAAGTTAAAAATACAACTGTATTTAAAAATTTATGCTTGAAGTACCTGTAAAATATAATATTTAGCCCTTGTACCTCAAAGTATAAAATACAACCAGCTGGAGCATATTTTGAAATAAAATAGTAATAGTTGAGTCTAGATTTCCACACATTACAATTTGTTGGAGTACCGTCTTTTGACCGGAGACCAATACACATAAACGACATAAGACCGGAATTTTGACACTGAGCGACACTTG
>JAQFZH010003828.1:0-13094 GCA_034695485.1 Entomobrya nivalis | reverse complement strand
TAGCGGAATTCCGCTACATTGTAGCATTATTCCGCTACATAATTGTAGCATTATTCCGCTACTGATCCTCCACTGAATTAGATTGCCTATGTCATGTTCATGGTTTTTACCAAAATGTATGCTCGCTCGTAGTTGATAGCGACGAATCCTAACATCTCCAAGAGGTTCTCTCAATTATTAGGTAACCTCCGATTCAACTCAAAATGGAAAGTGACCAATGACCATTTCAAAATACCAAAAGCGACAGATTACGAGAATATTGATAAAATACGTGAAGAGAAATAATTTTTCAAACTTTATCATTTCCTGTCTTAAAAGGTAAAAATAATGATCTGTCGCTCATTTCACAATACAATCTTATTCGCCAAAATATTTTTTATTATAGATCAATGCTTGTAAAATAAATGACAAGAATCGATTCTTAAATTCATGCAGTTTTGCAAACTTTGAAATGCTTCTTCGTGGAGTCTACACCTTCGAGCCTCGCCCAGAGGATCATGACCACACGCTCGCATTTACTTGCAATGACAATCTAATATTTCTTGATGTTTTAAAACGGGATGTAAACTGGATCAAAGTTGCCGACATTCATGGGAGGATTGGCTACGTTCCTAAAAATTTCACAAAACCAGAAGATAACTTTCAAAGTCACGATCTCATTTTGACATTTCTCGCTGACGCAGTGGTGAAAGCCAGACAAAATAACTTGCCAAGTATATCTGTCTTAGAAAATCTTCGAGATGAAGTCCGGGAATATCCGTCCTTAGTGGAGAAAAAGTCGGTGGAAATGGCGAAATTTTTTCGTCGCAATGATCAAGAGCCACACAGTGGACGCAGTGCAAGAAGAACTACTAGTGATCAAACGATAACAAATCATACCATTGCTGTTGACCACACGCCATCCCAAGCAAGGCTGCAACGAATTGGTTCTGATCTGGATCTGCGAATGCGAACAAAATACACCAAGAAATCTAAACCTGGAACTATGCGAAGCTCACAGCAACCACGACGTCATGAGTTTCTTGAAGGGGATAACCGAGATGTCGATGTCATATCCGACTCATCCGTGAGAACAGCATTTTATGATAAAGGAGAAACCGGAGGAGAGGATTTCATGGAAGATAATAACATGAAAAACGAACTACCATCAAACTACAGTCTTCAAGAGATAAAATCCAAATTGCTAAATGTAGTTCAAGAAACTAGTGGACTGGATCCAAAACTTTCGGAGCATCTCCTCATCGAAGTTTTTCAACGCATCAAAGAAAGCACATCAAATCTTCATCATCTTCAGGTAGACTCCATACTAAACAAGTTGGCAGCAACCCCGTCCAAAGTGGATCGCATTACAAGTGAACTGGAAAAATCCATGAAAAACCTGTCAAAGTTTAGCAAGGAAGGAATCAGGAGGGAACAACGACCTAGTATTCGAGGTGGGAACGGTCGTTTTAGCCAGCCTGACTTTTCAGAAAAGTTAGACAAACTTCGCAAACTACTTATTGAATGTGATCCATTAAAAGTCACGCAAATGTTGCAAGCAGAGCAACACGCATTTTCTCAAGACATGGTTCATCTGTACCATCCTGAGAGCTCAGTAAACACAAAAGAAAAGATACTGGATATTTTTCTGATAATCTGCACTATAGACAAGAAGGGACGTAATGTGTTACTGGCTACTACACTACCTTTATATTTGGCTCGGGAAATAATGGCTGGAGAAAGGGGAAAACGAATATTCAAACAACAAATGGATCTTCTCATTAGTCTTCTCGCTTGCGGTGAAACCATGCCTGAAACTCATTTCGAAATTATGGGAACTGGCTTTGTCCATTTCCTTCAAACTGAAATAGAGGTCGCCTATGGTAAAGGATATGACACGGAGGACGAAACGATTCCCAAGGGAGAGGACTTTTCTTCAATGATTAATCTAATTCTTGCCTACAATCTTCAATTTGAAGCTGCCAAAGAGAACATTGTGCTGAAAGTTCTCGCAGAAAATCGAAAGCGTCCCAAAGGATTTTTCAGTGTTTTAATTGACCTTTTCAAGAAGAACACTGATCCGCTCAGTCAGGAAATGGATGAAAATTATAGTGGCAAGTATGTACCCAACTCTGTTTTCAAAATGGTAAGTGAAATATGTTTGTGTCAGCGTACCCAAGCTCATCTCACCACAAGGGACAAACAAGACTTGATGGAAACTATACGGGACGGACTCATTGGAATTCCTGCGGGTAGAGTAAGGCTGGGATATATTCAAGTTCTTCAGTCACTTTTAAGCAATGTTCAGAGCAATTTGAGGGATATTAGGGCCGCCCTTCTGAGCATTCTTTTGGATAGTGATCCACTGGCTATTTCGGAACAGAATTTGATACGTGCTATTTCGAAGGAGTTCCCATCACTTTTCATGAGAACTATTTCAAGAATTCGAACTAATATCGAGTCGAGTGATGGAATTAATTTTGAAAATCATGATGAGTGTTTTTATTTGTCGTCTTAAAATGTACAATTTAGTATTTATCATGTATCCTATGTATTTTTATTTTATACGTAATACGTAATTTTATGGGAAAATAAATAGTGCTATATACCTTTGTATACTAAATACTAACGTCATTTTATTTTACCTTCCGATTCCGTTTCATGAGCGTTGAAAACACTTTCGTATTCATACGACGCATCTTTTTATGGCAAGAGACATTCATTTTTATCGTTATTTTCGCAAACAAAACAACATTTAAGTTTTACTGTATATGCATGGGTAATTGTTAGTGTGCCCAAAAGACAAAAAAGTTCTTGTTATCGATGAAAATGATCTTGACACTATCATTCTTAATCAGAGTCGAAGTTGTTGTATAAGCGTAAAGAGAACATCACGAATTTTCATGACCATTTTTCACAAAAACTAAACAAATACACAACGATTTTTATCAAAAGGAAGAGGAAAATATTTAGGTACACGTTGGAATGCAAATTGCAAAATTAGGCATTCAGCATTAAATGTGTCTATTGTCTATGTTTCTGATGGTGGATTGACAATTTCGTCTTAAAAATGACAATTAAGTTAATGAAGTAAGTACAGGAAATTGGCTTATATTCTCATTGGAGTACAGATGAATTTATTTATGCGACCTTTGAATGAACATAGCAAAAATGGAGATGAGTTGTTTTAAAATAGGAAATTATAATTATAAAGCTCACAATAGCTTGGTACAATAAGTTACGTTCTAAATTGATATTTTAATATTCATTTGGCATATTTGACAAAGTTTTTTAGTGATAAAAATAAGCATATATATAGACCATGCTCCCGTCCTGGCTTGTTTTAAAACGATCAAAAATTCTCTTGAAATAAATAAACTGCCCTTTCAATTTACATGGAATGAAAATGCTCTAGCAAGGCTAATTGTGAATTCATAAGTACGTGGCATACTACGATTACGATTCTGTAAGAATTAAGTATATTAGACTTCATTAATTGAAGTTCTTACCATTCATTAATTTATGTAATTTTAATGAAGTTTACCTAAAAGGCATTATGTTTTTTTGGACTAAAGGGAACGAATTGAATTTATAATTGCACCCATCAGACAAAGCAAAGATCAGATAAATAATTTGAAGATGCATACACTAAACCTCAAAATATAAGCAAACTAGCTAAAATTTGTCGATTGAAAAAAACGTAAGCACAATAAATTCCTATTAAAACCACACACGCATTTTTTATTGCACCAGCATATAAGCTACCTATGTATAGTATGGTCTTCTCCTGTGGTCATTTGATCTTAAGGTTAATTTCATTTATGCATCAATCAGATAATTATCCATCGAAGATGATAAATAATGGTACTTCACCTGCCCATACATATATCTAGTTTACTACACAGCTTGACGTAGCATGAGCACATTTCATTGTTTACACATTTTTCGAAAATGAAAAATAAAAATCTTGCATTAGTCATTCATCAGTCAGAATGCAATAACAACCACAAAATGCACTCGGTTGCAATCGTACTAATTTCAGTTTTTTTTTGCCAGTTTGTCCCCTTCACCTCTGCATAGCGTGACTTTGATGAGAGTCATGACTTATGACTATGACGTTATACAACGTTCTTACGTCTTGAATTTCAATCAGTCTGAAAACATTCGCTGTACTCAACTAGGTAATATTATATGTGTACACTCTGCTACGCTGTGTTTTTTTACTATTTACGCATATAAATAGTAAAAAACCTAAAATGTGGTTTGGTCTATGACTGCTAAGTTTAAAAAAACTAATGCCATGAAAGATCTTAATTTAGCTGTTGTCTTTCTATTAGCCAGCTAATCTAAGATCGAAGAGTCAAAATAGTACAATTATTATTGAATTTCATATAATCCCACTGTCAACTGTTGGGTCAATTTATAGTTCATCATGACTCATGAGTATGGAAATATGGTGCATATGGACACCAACAAAATATTTTAAATAAACACTATTAAACTTATACCCTTACCAGGTAGGAGATGATTCTTCAAAAAGTAATTGGATACTAACTGGATTTGAAAACAGTATGAATCAAGTAGCACCAAGCTTACTCTGAACAAAACCAATTTCAGTGAAAAATTTTCTAATCTAAAAAGCCAAGAAAGTTGTGAATAAAAAAGATACCACACGTAATTATAATATTGTGTTGACCAAGATGGAAAAAAAATTAGGTAAAAAATCTTATTAAATATCCATCAATGAGATGATTGACGAAATAAGCCTTTAGGGTAAAGTTCTAATTAATAAAAACTGCGGATTGAAATGAATGTCTACTATCTGTTGTTCAATAAAATTATCATCTATAAACGTACTTTTAAAATGTTTACCCAAACACTAAATTTCATAATTCAGTAATTTATGCTACCAAAAAAATGGCCAAACAAAATGCTACTCTTGAACTCAAATTTCGCCATTTACCATCATTTAAAATGCTTATATAAAAATAGCTGCATCTGCACTTACTATGATTCAATATTTAATTAAAAATTTATTGGAAAGATTTACGCGAGTTAACTTACATAGATTTTAGTTTCAAGTTTCAACTGAAACTAAACTGTCCACTTGTTAATGTTTTTCCGTTCCGCATTTGCTGCAATATATTTTAGCATGATTCCATGAAGCTAACTGTTCTAAAAACGATGATTGTCATATATATTTTGTAATACAGATTTAAACTTAGTAAATTACAAACTGGCAATTGACAGAAAATTATATTAAATCATATAATTAATTTTTACCATTCTTAAATTTTCAGATCGTTCTGGATATCATTGCGTACCCAAGTGCATCAATCTTGGATAAATTTACACTGGAATCTTTGCGACAAAACGAGTTTCAGTGCAATGATCCTTCACAGATGCAACGCTTTGTGATTCCTATCGTTAAGTTTGTTCAGGTAAAATAACTATATCTCGTACAACAAATTGTAAAAGTTGTTTCTTTGTATTAATTTTCGGATTTCTCAAAATTGGTCTTGTTCACATTGCCGATAAACTAATATCGTATCTACAATTTGCAAATATAATTATGACATAAGATGAAGAAGAGCTTTTACTTTTACTGACTTGAAATTAGGATACGTAGTATATTTTGTACTACGGCACAAGAAATCTTAAAAGTTAATTGGGATGCGTGGCCTTGTTATAAATATTTTAGAGTAAAAAATTCTGACCAGAGACGACTAAATAAGATGTCTGTAGTAAAGTGGCAAATGATATCATTGAATGACATGGCATGACATAGTGCGTTGTATGTATGAGAAAGGACTGAAGAGTGAGGACACATGGAACATGCTAAGTGTCGTGATTGTTTAATACGTGATATTTTTGACGTTTTTGTTCTTACATGTTTCCAAAAAAATATCTCACTCATAAAAATCTAAAGCATGAATCACGCTCGCTCATGTCATGTCACATATATATGCATTGTACAACAGAAAACGACTCAACCACGATAAAAGAAACATCATTTTTTGTAGCAATTTAGTAATGAGAGTTAAGAATTGCTTGTTTTTTGGGAAAATGTTTTACAAGAATTGGGGCAAAACGAGACTAAATGCTTTCTTATTTACCTGAACAGGATCTTACAGAAGATGAAAATTTGATAACAATCCCGGAATTCGAGGGATCTGCAGTACGCAAAGGAGACGCCGTGGTTTTAAAGCCACAAAGCATGGCAGAACCCGGCTTGGAACTGCCAACCATTAATCCTCGGTATACAGGAAAGCATCATCGTTTTTTCTACGCGTCTGGAACTTATGATTCCGGATATTACAAAAATGCGGTAAGAAATATAACATAAACTCATTTTACGCATAGCATGTTATTGTGCAAGAGTCAAGGGGACTTGAAGAATGTATCAATGAAGTTCTACACATTCTTGGAGTTGGAGACATGCAATTTTTTTTTCACTTTCAACTTTTTTTTATCTCATTCCACTAGGCATGCAAGGTAGACATCGAAACGGGGAAAGTTGTGCTGTACAAAACGGGTTCACGCAACGAGTACTGTGGGGAGCCGACGTTCATTCCGAAACCGGATACCAATACGGATGAAGATGACGGTGTAGTCTTAATTCCAGTAAGCTCTGGGGATGTCAGTAAGCCCGACTACCTTGCCATTCTAGACGGGAAAAACTTCCAAGAGCTAGCACGAGCAGAATTTGATACAAAATTTGTTCAATGCCTTCATGGAACATTTGTTCCGCTATTATAAATCAAATTCAATTAGATGTTTAACAAAATTTATCTTTGTGTACTATATACATTACTAAAAATTACATAGAGTGTATTAAGATATTTACAAAATTGTTACGTTTTATTCTATGGAGAATGTACTTACTCAAACCAAAACTGCATATTCTGCTCTTTACTTTAAAAAAGGTTTTTACTTTTAAGGATTTTTGGCAACTGTTATGGTCATCACCAACTTTTAACTTTTTATATCTTCATGTATCAGTAAACTTATGGCCAGCTCTTAAAAGCTAACACATACTCAAAGTTTTGATAATTGTATTAAAGATAAAAATATTTAATATATATGTTATTACTTATTACCTATCGAATAATTTATCATGCACTTATAATGTCAGTCAATCAAATCAATCTCCAAAAAAATAAATTAAATCTATGTTTAAAGTAATCAACTTTACGCCAGTGTTTCGCCGATTATGCCATATAGTTTTCAATCAATCAAAGAGTTTCAAAGAATATCGAGTTTAAACTTTCTCCACGACATTAAGTATATCGAATTTCCAATCACGAATTCTCTACCTTCTTAATTCAAATTTCTTTCTTTGGATTTAAAAAATCAAATTCGTAAAATTGTATTGAAAAATATAGTCAGCCTTTAGTATTTTAGATACTAAGACCATATTGAAAAGAAAAGTACCATGCTGTATTGTATACGTTGAATATATCTTCCCAAACTTCTTGTTTCACAACTAAATGATGATTGGCCAAATATTCTTAACGCAATACAGAAACATACTGAGGGTAAATCAGGAATATTTTTTATCAGCATTACTTTAAAAAACGTAAATTCTTAACCGAATATTCATTTTAGAAGCATTCCAAATTCAAAATATAAAGATTTATGTCACGCTAAAATGGACAGAGTAATTGCTTTACTTTAGTAATATTTTACTTTGTAATTTGTAATCTTTGCATTTGGTCCATGTCAAATACTGTGTCAATCTTGTAGTTCGCTGTGTGTTAGAACTTTAACATGTTTTGAAATTTAATACTACCAAATCAAGTTAACAATTGCTTTAGATGCATAATCATAGATTGGTGAAAAGAACAACCAGAAAAAAGAATGAAGATTAAACATTCGAAGGTAACTGTAAAGAAATTGTAATTTGTGGTAAAAAAATGTAGACACGAATTTCCAACGTGTTCAAAATGCCTCTTAAATATATATAATTATCATGCTGTGCTGCATTATTATTAGTGATCATAAATTAAATGTGTGATTTAAGAAATATCAGTAACATACACAAATAGATAAAATCAATATTTTTCAAAATGGAAAACTAACTCCACCCAGATAAATCCAAATCCGCTAGAATCTATCAAGAAATGAAAGATAAATCAATCATACACATTACATATATGTATATGAAACAAGAGTAGGTATGTAGATATTCCTTCGAATCAAAACTAAAAACTATTTTTGCCGTAATTTAACAAAAAATGGTTGAATTATGAAAAAGCTAATTGAGCGCTGGTGTTAATCTGTCAATAAAAATTGTATCATGTAAATAGTTACGTGTATATTTATTATGAATTTCACTGCCTAAACAATGTCAAACCTTACTTTGTCCTAAAAGGCATTCAATACTCACTCTGATATGTAAAATTCTTTTTAAATTTTGCAATAATTATCAATCAATCAATCTTCTGTTAATTTGTAATATATCACGTTTCACTGAAGTTTAGAAACTATTGCAATGTGAGTATTGTCTTTCATGCTTCTTCAAAACGAAATTATTTTAAGCGAAGATTATTATACAGCAAATATAATTCACCTGAGTTTCCTACATTTGCTACCCCTTTCGAAAAGGGAAATTCACTTCAAATACATACATAATCATTAAATTTTAAACCGATTGAATTGCGACAATATTTTTTGATTGATTCGTTTGGAATAAAATATGTAATTTCATGATTAAATGTATACTGAACTTGTATAGACAATAGAAGCAATTAAAAAAAAAATTATGCATCCAACATTCCATTCCAATATTTCCTGTGTGTGTGATCGGCGGTAAGTGTATATATTGTGCTGTAGTAAAAACTTAGAGATACAATTTTTTCAACTTTCTTTGTGTGCTATCATCAAACTTACTTAAATTACAATAAAAGATATAAAACCAGAATTTACTTTGTGTTTGCATTTATTCCACATTCCACACTTCCTCTCTTTTAAGATATAGGACACCAAAATAAAATTATAAAAAACCATTGCATTTTCAGTCTCGACTTCGTTTTTTGTATAATAAATTAACTTACATAGTCATATATATAGTGGTACAAGCATACTTTTTTACAAGTCGTCCAAATATTTTGTATTTATCTTCTGCCAAGGCAGTTAGTAATTTATTTAAAATTATATTCGATCAAAGTAGTACAAATTTTTAATTAAATAGGTAAACTTCTTCCTACCGATGAAGTGATAAAACTTCCCAAGTACTTCATTCCTGCGATTCCACCCGGAAGATACGATACCACGAAAGATACCAATGAAATAATTTGGAAAACAATACCGACGATGGTGAACATAGTACTTTTCAATCCCACGGCGAAATATAGAGTAGCAAATAATGAACCAAAATACATGGCCGTAAATGGAAGTCGTTCAGAGCTCATCAAGTGTTTGATAAACGATGTGAAACCCCATAGCATGGATAAGCTGGAAGATCAAATAACATGGTATTTAAGTCATAGCTATGATATCGTTCTATAAAAAAAACTCATAATAATAATTCTTTCATATTTAATATCAAGATTACCTTGCAAAGGTAAATACACTTCCTAACGTGAAGAAAATGCTGAATTTACGAGCTGCAAATATAAGTACCGGAATATAAAAACTGGACAAAGTGAAAAATAGCAGCCCCATTCCAAGGAGTATAAAAAATCCGATAATGCGTTCCTTTCTTGACTACAAACCAAATTAATGACAAAAACACAGTTAAAACAGCATAATATGTAGGTAATACTCGCAACATTTTAAATCAATTCTTCATATTAATTACCAAACTGCAACATGAAGACGTAGTTGTTCCACTGCTAACACCTGAGCTATCACCATTGGTCGTGGAACCAGATCTAAACATATTTCCGAACCTCACCGCAATGTCATCTTCTATACTACCCGTTCCACCTGCCCGTTTTGGTATATATTTCCCCAAGTTTGATCCCACATTAGACAGATAACCAAAGACATTGTTATTTTGTGACCGTTTCTGCTCTAAAAGGTACTGTTCCAGCTCACTGGTCGCACTACTTGATCCAATTAATGATGCTGTATCCGACCCATCCATATCAATTTCAACACTCCCCAAACTCGGCGACTTTAACCTGCTCATTCTGGTGTTGTGTTGAATAGGTTGATATGTTGTAAGTAAATCAGAGTTTATATTAATAGCACATAAAAGCAACCTGTAAATTAATAAAAATCGTCTACAATTATTCTACGCACCTTTTTCGTACATAATCAAATGCTGCCATTAAAGATACAGAACATCAACTTAATCAGCCAACATTCTGTTACATTTTCATTAATTGGCAATTTACAAATCAAATCAAATAGCAAATTACATACCAAAATATAAACCTCGTCCTTGTTATTTACTGGAACCCTTTAACATACAAGGCTTTAAACTGAAATCTCCACTAACTACATTAGTCTAGTCTGTCTTCAATATTGCGACACTGGACACACAAGTAATAGTAATCTTCAAATCTTTAAGATCTTTTAAACTTGAAAACGTGATTGTCAAACTATTTAATGAACTGTAACTAACTGTACAATGAACAATGCAAGTAAAAAATATCAAGTTGCTGAAAAGAATGAAGTGTCAACAATCAAAACAACAACACGTAGGACAACTATTGTGTGCTGAATACTGAAGCATCTGTTCTGTTCTGTTTACGAACAAAACGTATGTCTAAAAACTGCAAAGGAGGTGATATTTACGGTATCATATGAATCCATTGAAATGTACGTCATCTTGTACGACGATCCCAAAAAGCATGAGCTCTGTTTATTTCGCATTTACCCCCTTTCTTTAATGAAAAATCGTGGGAGAAATTTTTACTTATGTTAAGTGGATATCTTTTCTGAATTACATACTTCATTCCGGTGTTACCAGCTTTATCAGTCATCGTTAAAGACATAACTTTCACAATTTTGCAGCAATTAAATATTTAATCCTAACGATATTACTGTTAAACATATAGTTCTGAAACATAAGGGAATGTTGAAGAATTAAATACAAAAATGACTTCCAGACTTTTGACCTCGCTGTGTTATCGTAGTTATTTGTTAAAGAATAGTTCCATGGGCTTTCCAGTATTAAAAAATGTCCAGAAAGTGCACCTCTCCTCGATTTACAACGGTAGGGCTGGTTTAACAGCAACTGGAAGCTGTATGTGCATTTCATCAGCTTCCGGCGAAAGGTTCCAGATAAAGACTGCCGGTTCTGAGGTCGTAGTTAGGACAGGAATTCCAAGTAGCTTTAGGGTGAGTGTAGCCTACTTACTGGATGTATGAAGCTATTCCAAACTACCCGTACCGTACTTTACTTAAAACAATATGAAACTAATTTCCTTTGTAATTTGTATTTCATAGATATCAACATGCAGTTATAGTAGTGACGCTGCAAGTGGTGCAAGTCCAGGTACCAACCCGGCTATGCCACCATCGAGGAAAAAGAAATCAGATAAAGTTAGTCCGATATCGTGGAGAAGCGTTGGTTTGGCCGCTACGGTTGGAGGATTGATGTTGGCCTTTATGATGTATTTAAAGCATGAAAAAGAACTAGGTTTGAAAAAAAATATTTTCAGGACTTGTAAAATATCGAATGTGTGAAAATGTTACTGTTTCTAAATCATTTTTATGGTTTTTCTTCCGACAGCTCTTGAAAAAGAACGCAAGAAAGCGTTAGGCAAGGCAGCGATAGGCGGTCGTTTCAATTTGATTGATCATAACGGGAAGCCTTGCAAAAGTGAAGACTTTTTGGGTCAGTGGGTAATGATATATTTTGGATTTACGCATTGTCCAGATATATGTCCGGAAGAAATGGAGAAAATGGCTGAAGCAGCGGAAATTGTGGGTAAGTATGCAAAATTGCAATAAAATTGATTGCGAAGTTTAGTATAATATTAATATATAGGAGTTAATTATGTTTTATTAAAATGTATTTACATTTTAGAAGCTAGTAGTAATCTGAAAGTCACCCCTCTCTTCATCACTGTTGACCCAGAAAGAGATACAGTCCCTGCGGTTGCAAAATATGTAAAGGAATTTTCACCAAGAATTCTGGGATTAACAGGCAGCACTGAGCAAATCCAGCAAGCCTGCAAAGCCTACAGAGTATATTTCAGTGCTGGCCCGAGAGACAATGATGACGACTACATTGTAAGTTTGATTAACAATTTAATTGATCTCATTTGAATGTATTTAGGGAGCAGATCAAACAGTCAACGAGTCAATCACTAAACAATTTATTTTCTAATTTTATTAGGTGGACCATACCATAATCATTTATTTGGTTAACCCGGATGGGGATTTCGTGGATTATTATGGCCAAACCAAACCAGCTCAACATATAGCTGACAATATTCTAATCTCTTCAGAAAAGTACAAAGCTATGAAGAGTAAATGGTTTTAATTCTAAGATTTTAATATCAACGGGATGTCAATGCAGTGATACAATAATAAAACCTCTGGTAGATTGTAAAAACATGTTTTAATATGATTATTTTAAACTCTTCCAATTTGTCAGAGCTGTTAAAAATCTGGTACAAATGGTACAATGATTAGCAAGCCTGCTAATTTTTAACCTTTATATACATCGGAATGCAAAGTAGGAAGATGGAACTGCTCATTACTCATTGTCATTATAGATATTCAAGCGCATCAAAGTAAGCAAGTGAAATGCAAAAAGACATTACTAATGCTTTTAACTAACACAGGTGGCCTACCAAAAGCTCTCTTTGTGCACCATTCTGTTGCTCAATGCCATTCTTCTGACCTACTAGTGCCGAACAACCATGACCTTGCAGAATTCATGTGGGATCGTGCTCATGATTATACTTATAACATATCCAAATAGAGTGTAGGGAAAGCTAGAAATCCAATAAAGATGTTCTTATCTTAGTAATATCAAATTATCAAGTATGCACTATGCAGTACGCATCCTAATATTCCTAATCCCAATAATAATATTATAAGCGTAAGCAAATCTTATTAGGATTCTCGGAATCGTATTGAAAATGCAATGTACGTATAGTGTATGTTGGTTCCGTGTGCCGCTTGTCCGTTTGTCCGTTTGTCCGTTTGTC
>JAQFZH010003827.1:0-13095 GCA_034695485.1 Entomobrya nivalis | reverse complement strand
AAATGTTTAAAGTTTGTTACTTTTTGTTAAAACGTTTATTGTGTATAATTGATTTTGAAATAATAAAACTCATAATTTAAACGTCATTATTTACATATGGTATTTTAAAAATAATTTGTTTCCAGATATGTGTTGTTATAAACCTATTATTTTTACTACTGTGTTTAACAGCTATATTTTTATTATATGTAAAGGTACAGTAATAGTTTGTCTATTTTTTGCAGTTCGAATAATGGTCATTTGATGGTATTGATCCCAAAAGGAAACATGCGGTTGGAATGTCAAATGGATTAAAAACTACTTAAAAGTCTACGGCATCCACTTTACATAAAAATGCTATGTATTGATACTTCTTGTAAATGCATCCATATGAAATCCAAGTATTTTTTACCAAATGGTTTTTCACTGTCTCCAAAAACGAAAAGTGTATACCTGTACTGCTTATCGGAGCTCCATGAGTTATTGCACCTAGAAGCACATTCGGATAATATTTAGAAGTGAAACTAAAGTTATATTTGTGAGCCAAGTTAAATATAGTACACTGTCCGGAAGGAGTTGATAGTCTGTTTCGATAAAGACCACAAGTATCACCTGGACGTATAAATGGTACATAATTAGTCTGAATTTGAATCGGCTTTCGATTCAGATTCCGATACATGACTTGAAATCGGATTTTTAGATTATTTTTGTCTATTTTTAAATTGACTATGTTTCGGACTAATAATACATCACAGGACAAACAGAGCATATCAATTGTTCGAGGTGTTTCAACGGTTATCATTGGAATGCTTGTTAGTGATACTGAGTTAAATTCAATTAGTAGGTTTAATATTGGAACAAAGTTAAATTGTGGAAATTGGTAAATTATAAAATTTGGATTTTTCTCGGACAAAATCATTGACTTATGAAGATTTTCAAACGATTGGGCAGCTATTCCTTGGGTTTTTAACTTAAGCAGGAAATACACTTGGACTAGACAATACGTATGTTTTGGGCGAAATCGAGTTATCCCTGTTTGGATTCTTTTGCCGTTATTCAGGATTTGTAGTAAGTTTTGTTGGTTATAACGACCGAGATTTGAAATTGAGTAAATATCCACAAAAATGGGATACTTGATCCATAACCTATAATTCGGGGTGTTTGAAGATCTTCCATTGAACCTATAATTTGAAAAGTGCAGTCGTTGAATGTATTCAAAATCCATAAGTCCAGCTGATGAATTCCTTCGCAAATAAAATTTAACTCTAAAACTAGCAGAAATCGTAAGGCTTGCGGAATAAAATAGCACCTCATTTTGACAGTTTTATAGCATGTAAAACTGGTAAAACATGTTGACGGCTTAAAATTGAATTTGACACTATGCGTACCGCAAAAGTGAAACACTGATTCCAGATACCGTTTATGGCGGTCATATAGGTTACATAAATGAGTGTACATTATAAAATTGAATATAAAATATATATTAGCAACCTGTAATTTCCAAACTTTATATTTAACAATCGATTGACATAATTTTCTTTTAATTTTCTCTAAACAAATGAATCCATACAGGTATAACCGGTATAAGCCTCGTGTCAAGTTATGCGTGCATTATTCATTTCATCTTGTTTTTTGTTAACAAAATAACAATGAAAATTCACAAAGACATTTTTTGACAACCTGATAATATATTTAATTTGAACGTTTTGAATTATCTGTTTTATAAACCAATTTAAACGTTTCAAACAATTAACTAGTAATTTGATGAGGTTAAAAGCAAGTGCACAAAAATATAACCAATGAAAATCCATAATTTAAGGCTCGTGCACACTTTATTTAGCTATTGTACTTACTTTAAAAGTATTTTACAAATTGTATCCCAAGTTATGCGATTTTATTAGCCAGTCATTGTTTGCTATTGTGTTTTGACGTTGTATTGGAACTACAATAAAGTGCAGTGATGGTACGACTACTTGAAACATACGTAGTTACAATAATAAAAAAAATAACTATATAATGTGAATAAATGTTTGTTATGTAACCTAGAGATACCATGACGTGCATACGCGTTTTTCTTTTCAATACAATTGCCTTAGAACATACAAAAAAGTTAAGTAAGTTTATCGCGATATAGACTGTTTTCCAGAAACGTCTTATATTTCACCAACTTTTGACAAAATGAATTACTAACAGCTTCTCTAAAATATCGAAACGATATTTTTTAGACTAAAATTTTGTCGAATTTTTACTGTTGAATTTTAATTCTATATTCTTAACCTAAAGTTGAAATTAGTCCCAAAAAGTCACTTCGAAGATGTAATGCCACAATGAATTTTAACGTACAAACCTATGAAACATATTCGAAATAATGAACAAGAGTCTCATCTTTTTTCCTAAATACAATGCCTACAATTGCTTCCAGCAATAAAACCACGACAGATATCCCAAATATTACTCCACAACCAAAAAACACCAAGTCGACTACATTCCAGCTTAGCGGCACTTCGTCGGTATTTTGACTCTCCATCTTTGATTTAGCCATCACCACAAATCCAAAATATTTACCTTGACTAACATTCAATATTCTATCCACTTCCCTCAACTTACTAATTACTTCAAACATATGATATTGGTGATCCCATTTATCATAAATTCCTGACTATTCTAATCTCGCAATCCCATTCGAAAACATTCCAGCAATATGATTTCGTTTTCCATACCAAGGAATCCGACTCACAAACAAACTATCTTCCTTACTTGGTATTACATAATAATCCGTATATTTCTTCATTAAACCCACAAAAAAGTCAGTATCGTCCACATTGCTTACCAAAGCAAACTTGTGGATATTTTCCCACTTTCCACCATCGTCAAATGACAAGCTTAATTTTTTACTTATATTATAAATTATATCAAACTCACTTTCTTCATAATTCGCCAAGAACAAGTTATGTCTAAATTTGTGCAAAAATAGTCTCATAAATGAACCTTCCTTGTACGCATGAATTATATCTGCGAGTACCATATCCTTTAAAGTTGAATACCAGTTTCCATTATATTCATGTCTAGTAGTCGTAAAAAATGGCATGTCACTATTTTCAATTAAATCAACTATTGTTTCCGGAACACTTTGAATATTTGAAGATGTCATGCTTGAATATATACCTCCTTTGTACTCATTTCCAAAGACGTAGCATAAAAAGAGCCAAGTCGAAATAAGAAAGTAGCCGGACGTCGTATTTTTGCACAAGTTAATCAATCCGCTGTTATCACCCTGTTCGAAAATTGACTTTATTGGATACCAGAGCACAAAACGAATTGCAGTAATTGCAGTTGAGAAGCTCAGCAGCGTTTCGTTTTTAAACAAAACGATTAAAGATAAAACCAATACAATTGATAATACAGATCCCAAAAGGAAACCAGCAGTTGGAATGTCAAATGGATTGAAAACGGCTAAGAAATCAACGGCATCCACTTTACTTAAAAAGGCCACATATTGATACTTCTTGTAAATGCATCCATATGAAATCCAAGTATTTTTGTTTCTTTGCTTTTTCACTGTCTCCAAAAACCATAAACGTATACCTGTACTGCTCATTGGAGCTGCATGAAATATTGGACCAAATCGCACATTTGGGTAAGATTGTGTAGTAATTGAAAAGTTATGTTTAAGAGCCAAGTTAAATACGGTACATGGTCCGGATGGGGTAGTTAGTCTGTTTCGATAAAGTCCACAAGTATCACCTGGTCGTATATATATTATATATTTAGTCTGAATTAGTATCGGCTGTCGGTTCAAATTTTGATACATGACTAGAAATCGAAGATTTAGGTCATATTTGTCTATTTTTAATTTGACTAAGTTTCGAAGCATTATTTTGTCACAGGACAAACATAGCATATATACTATTTGAGGTATTTCAACGGTTATAATCGGAATGCTTGTTAAAGATATTGTGCTAAATGCAGTTAGTAAGTTTAATATGGGAACAAAGTTCAACTGTGGAAATTGGTAAATTATAAAGTTTGGATTTTCTTCAGATAGGATCATTGTCTCAAGAAGATTTCCAAATGAGTTGACTGCTATTCCTGGGTGTTCTAACTTTAGCAGGAAATACACTTGGACTAGACAAGACGTATGTTTAGGGCGAAATTGAGTTATTCCTGTTTGTATTCTTTTGCCGTCATTTATCATTTGTAGTAAGTTTGTTTGGTTATAACGACCGAAATTTGAAAGGGAGTAAATATCTACAAAAACGGGATGTGTTGATCCATAATCTTTAGTTCGGGGTGTTTCAAGATCTTTCATTGAACCTATGATTTGAAAAGTACAGTCGTGAAATGTATTCAAAATCCATGAGTCTAGCTGATGTATTTCTCCGCAAATAAAATTTAACTTTAAAACAAGCAGAATTTTTAATATTTGGGAAATATAAAAAGACTTCATGTTTTTTATAACACAAAAATAGATAAAATATACTTAAGGCTTAAATATTGGATTGGGCACTAAGCTAACGTTTTACCTTTCTGAAAAGTGATTAACGAATGCTACATACGTTTAAGGTGATTCAATAGGTTATGTCAGGAGCTACAAATAATCAAATTGGAAATTTAATACATTAAAAACCCTTTTATTTCAAATCGTTATATATCATTAGTATCCAGGTCTCAACTGATATAAATGTCTTTTAATTGTCTCTCAACAAAAGAATACATGTACAAATAGACCTCGTGTTTGATTCTGCGTAAGGGATTCAATTAAATTCCTTTTTTAAATAAAATAACAACGTATAATTCACACAAAACACTCGTGCAATAATTTAATAACGATTATTTAAATTTTCTTTATATCTCCTTTCCAAATGCATTTACAAAATTTTATACTATTAGAATTGGAAATAATAGAATGCATAGCTAATCAATTTGCTATGAAATGTGTTATCTTTCTCTTTGTTCGTTGACATTGGGTAAAATGAATGTCAAACTTTAATAGTTTTTTTGTAAACTCCAAAGTTTAGACGTTATTAAATCATGAGCTACTGCGCAATTATCTGTTATGTTATCGATACTTAAAGATTATTACCTCTTGCATTTTAACAGTGGAATTGAAAATACCGTGTAATGTGTTTAATGGTTTATTATAGCACCTACATCAATCGGTTCAAATATATCATACTTAACCTTTTATCTACTTTGGTGGCCATGCATTAACTCAAACGCTTCTAAACATTTTCTTTTCTATAAATAATTACCAGTATCTAAAGTTTGTTTATTAAATCGCATTTTTTATGGCTTGTAGTGACGTAATCCAGACTACGATACAAAGGACAGTATTTTAAACACTTATCTTATGCAAGTCTGCTATTATCATCACACAGAAATATTTAATATTAGTCTTTCTTTTTGTTAAAAAGTTTATTTTGTATAATTGATTTTGAAATAATAAAACCCACAATTTATGCCTTGTGCAGCATTTATTATCTTATTAAATGCATTTTACAAGTTGTGTCCCAAGTTAAGGTCTCTCAAAAATCAAATATTGGTTACTATTGCGCTTCACTGTTGTAAAGTGTCTATGGAGCATACTAGCTCATATAATTACTGTACGTTTATATACTTCAAATTATCGTTGGTTTTCTTGTTGGAAAAACTATTATGTGCACAACAGTTTTTACAGTGACCAGAATGGTTGATATAACGTATTAAATTTAAGCAATGTTAAACTTCACTAACTTGCAAGTAAAAACTTAATAAGTTAAAACTTCAAAAATAAAGAACAACCAATTCCATAAACTAAACAAGCCAAAAACTACTCCCACTTTGGATTTCAAAGTCATCGCTTGCATCTCGTCATGTTCCACTAAAATTTAGGTAAGCACACATACGTAAGAAATCCAGTGTGTTGCTTCAATGGGTAAGTTACCTTTTTAAGATTCAATGTTACGGCGTTCTGGAGCCGTGGTAGCTTAAAAATTCATAAGATTATATCCTTACCTTGAATTTCCCAGTTTACTTCTCATTTATTATAAATTTCCAGCATTTCCCATTGTTTCCCACATGGGACGCATTTGGGCTCTTTGAAGTGGGAAATAGGGAACACTGGGTAGCACATTTGTAAGTATTTCTAGCACCAGTATTAAAACCGACATTGCCAAAATCCCCCCACATCCAAAAAACACCAAGTAGAGTATATTCCAGCTCAATGGAGCTCCTTCTGAGCTTTTGCTTAGCAGTTTAGATTGAGCCATTACTACAAACCCAAAATACTTACTGCCCGTAATATTCAAACGTCTATCTACTTCAACCAGTTTCCTTATAATTTCAAACGAATGAAAATGGCGATCCCATCTATTATATATTCCAGACTGTTCAAATCTCGCAATTCCCTTTGAAAATAGCAAAGCAATGTGATTCCGTTTTCCATACCAAGGAGTTCTACTAACAAACAAACTATCCTCTTTACTTGGTATTACATAATATTCCGTATATTTCTTCATTAATCCAACAAAAAAGTCACTATCGTCCACAGTGCTCACCAAAGCAAACTTTTGCATATTTTGCAACTTGTCACCATTTTCTAAATCCACGGGTAGTTTTTTACTAATATTATGAATTATATCTGAAACACTTTCTGTATAATTAGTCAAACGCAAGTGATGTCTAAATTTTTGCAAGAAAAATTTCATAAATGAACCCTCTTTATACGCATGAATTATATCTGCGAGGACCATATCCTTTAGGGTTGAATACCATTTGTCATTGAAGCTATGTCGAGTAGTTGTAAAATATGGTATATCACTATTCTCTACTAAATCAACTATTGTTTCCGGAACAGTTTGGATATTTGAAGATGTCATACTTGAATATATACCTCCTTTATATTCATTTCCAAATACGTAGCATAAAAATAGCCACGAAGAAATTAGAAAGTAGCCGGACGTCGTATTTTTGCACAATTTAATCAAACCGCTGCTATCACCCTGTTCGAAAAATGACTTTATTGGATACAAGAGCACAAATCGAAGTGCATTTATTGCGGTTGAGAAACTAAGGAGTGTTTCGTTTTTACATAAAACGATAATGGATAAAACCAATACAAGTGACAATACAGATCCCAAAAGGAAACCAACAATTGCGATATCAAATGGATTAAAAACTGCCAAGAAATCGACTGCTTCAACTTTACTCAAAAAAGCCACATATTGATACTTCTTGTCACTGCATCCATAAGAAATCCACGTATTTTTTGTTATTTGTTTTTTTACTGTTTCCAAGAACCATGTACGTATACCTGTACTGCTCATTGGAGATGGAATTTGATATATTACACCAAGTGCAACATTCGGATAATATTGTGAAGTGATTGAAAAGTTATATTTGAGAGCCAAGTTAAATACGGTACATTGACCTGATAGGGTAGCTAGTCTGTTTCGATGAAGACCACAAGTATCACCTGGACGTATATCTGGTAGATATTGAGTGTAAATTAGTATCCGCTTTTGATTCAAATTTTGATGCATTACTTGAAATCTAAGTTTTAGATTATCTTTGTATATTTTAAAATTAATTGTGCTTCGAACAATTGGGATTTCACAGGACACACATAGCATACTTATTATTTGAGGTGTTTCAATAGTTATAATTGGAATACTTGTTAGTGACACAGCAGTAAATTCAAAACGTAGGTTTACTATAGGAACCAAGTTAAACTGTGGAAATTGGTAAATTATAAAATTAGGATTTTCATCGGATAAAATCATTGTCTTAAGAAGATTTCCAAATGAGTTGACTGCTACTCCTGGGTGTTCCAACTTAAGCAGGAAATACATTTGAACTAGACAAGACGTATGTTTTGGTCGAAGTCGAGTTATTCCTGTTTGTATTCTTCTGTCGTTATTTAGGATTTGTAGTAAGTCTACTGGGTTATAACGACCAAGATTTGAAAGGGAGTACATATCCACAAAAATGGGATATGTAAATCCATAATCTATAAGTCGGGGTGTTTGAAGGTCTTCCATTGAACCTATAATTTGAAAAGTGCAGTCGTGGAATGTATCCAAAATCCATGAGTCTGTCTGATGTATTCCTTCGCAAATAATATTTAACTCTAAAACTAGCAGAAGTCCTAATATTTGCGGAATATAAACGCACTTCATTTTATAAGTTTGATAAGACAAGAATTGAATAAAATATACTGAAGACTTTGAAATTGGATTGGGCACCAAATTTACGCTTTCTGTTTTTTTAAAAGTAAAGATCGGATGCAAAATTCATTGAAAGTGATGGCGTAGGTAACGTCTGGTGCTGAACATAACAAAAATATATACCTTTTATATATACCTAATATATATGCAAACCTTTTATTACAAATCTTTATATATTACTAGTAACAAGAACTGAAATCTCTTTGAATGAATGAATACATGCACAAAAATAACTCGTGTTTGAGTATGTGTAAGGGATGCAATGCAATTGTTTTGTAAAATAAAATATTATAGAATATATATCCTATTATATTATATAAAATGTGTTCTCTTTTGTTCGTTGCCATTGTGTAAAATGACCAGCAATATTTAATGAATTTTTCGTAAACTCTAAAGGTTAGCACATTTTTGTATCATGAGCAACGAATTTATCTGTTGTGCCTTCCAATATTTAAAGAAACTCTTGTAGTTTTACAGTATAATGCGCTATGACACGTATTCAAAATAATGCTTTAGATGTGTACCTCATTTGGTAAATAATGTGCCAACGATAGTATCCAGTATTAAAACTAACATATATATTTCAAAAATAACTCCACACCCAAAAACAGCAAATCAAGTACGTTCCAACTCAACGACGCTGCATCATTATTTTTAACCATCCATCGTAGAAATAGCCATTATCACACAAACCCAAAACACTTGCCTTGAGTAACATTTTATTTACTGTCCACTTTATCCAATTTCCAAATCACATCATTTAAATGGAACATCGCTAAACCAAGCAAAGGAGTACATCAAATGCATTCAATTTAAAAGGACGTGTGGAAACCATACACATGTTAAAATATTATTATTATGGGCAACTTTAATCCTTTGCATGCACTCATACTACATTATGCTAAAACAAACTTCAAAAATAAAGAACAAACAATTGCACAAACTAAACAAACCAAAAAGGCTAAAAACCACTCCCATTTTGGAATTTAAACGTTGACGAGGGTATTTTGTGAGAACTATCGTATTGACAGCGCTTTGTTTACCTACGCATATCAATTGCTAGTAGCTGTTTATCATTGTTTTTTAATCATTTTATGAGTGTGAATTTTATCGATTGGGCCAAAAGTTACCATATTATTCTATGCATTAAGTCTTTTTAGGTTTTTTTTGTTTCAAAATTGCGTTGTTACTTAAATGTGCACTCTGTCTTCAAGGTTGTTTATCTAACGTCAAACCTTAAAAAAGTTCTGTTACCAATAAGTATTGTTTGAGCTACAGTAAACACATTTATAATTGATTCATTTATTTGTCAATGTTTGTGTAGTTTCAACATACTTGTAAGAACTAATATATGTGTATATTTCAAAGAAGTCACATTGTTTCTATAAATAATTCGTTTGTTTTTAAATGAATATAGCCAATACATATATTTTCATTACTTAAGAAAACAAATACCTTATCATTTTGAAGTTGTCTTACAACGCAGTTGATGCCCATACAGACGATATACTGTATGGGGAAGAGTTATCTGACAATAATACGTAACTATGGCCAAAATTTAAAGCCGATATGAACTTATCCGTTAAATATCTTCTCTCGTAAGTGGAAAAATTGAAAGATGTCATTGCCAACTGAAAATTTAGGGAAACGTTTTGCAATAAAACCAGGACTTCTGTAAACGGCTAATGGCTTATAACTAATTAATGAATATTGTCTACATATTGTTTAATTTAAGGTATGTTTAATATTTGCTAAACTATTAAACTTTAATTTTCTAAGTAAACTATTTGTAATAAAGACAGTCTCAAAATTATAGCTGTTGTGTCTTGTCAGTTTTTACTTACAATATACTTTATAATGATGTCGTATTTCTTTATGTTATACATTTTGATGAAGCCAGTTTCATGTGTAAGCTACGTCACAACAACAATAGTACAGTAGGTTAGTTTTTAATATAATTAGCAGAATTGAATTTTACACAACGATAACATACGTACAAAAGTACAAGTACACATACGTATAAAACTCTAAAATGAGCTCTGCAAAGCCTATTAACAATAGTAATATTTCTGAAAGTGAAGAAAATAGCGGCACAGAAATGGAAACAGGAAACGGATCAGACTCTGACACAGTCGAAGAAAATATCTCTGCCAGAATGGCTAAAACAATAGCTCTATCCATTGAAAAGGTCCTATCAAAAAAACTTGACAGCAGATTAACCAGGTTCGAGGGAATAATCACAGGAACAATTGACAAGCAAAATCAAAAAATTGATAAGCTGACTGAATCGTACAATGATTTGCAATCTCAGTATTCAAAACTCTTACGAGACTATGATTTTCTGTACAAGGAAGTTCACAAGAGAAATATTATTTTGCGTGGTATTAGTGATGAAGACGTGAATAATGAAATTCTTGCAAACAGAATTGAAAAACTTTTGTCAGACGTTACAAAATCTAAAATTGAAATCGATGAAGTCTATCGAATTGGTAAATTTTTGCCTGACCAGTGCCGTGTGATTTGTGTATCTCTTATCACCATGAAGGACAAGTATAAAGTTATGCAAAAGAAAGATGAATTTAAAAAAATGAGTCCGCCATGTGATCTTTGTTCAGACTTTCCGAAATCAATGCGAATTGCACACGCCCTACTTTTCAATAAGAGGAAAGAACTTCAAGATTTGGGGTCTGACGGTGTCATATGCTTCAAATCATACTCAATTCGAGCTACAAATGGCGACATTTTTAACGTGACTGATGGAAAAATACAAAAAGCTGAGAAGAAAGTTTCGGCTAAAGGAACAGGGAAACGTTCTTCTCCTGATGATTCAGGAGACGATTCTGAAGACAGTGACACCAGAAAGGCCAAGAAACTTAAGAAAGCAGCAACAGCTAAAGCCGCCGGTGCGAAAGCAGCCGGTGCCAAAGCATTTGGACCACAAAAGGAAACCGGAGGATATGTTTTTAGAAATACTCCAAGTCGAAATAATAACCAAGCTGGGCAACCTATACATAATTGACTACATGATGAGCAACGGGCTCCATTTTTTGGAAAGGACTCGGTATTGAAAATTGGACATATAAATGTAAGATCTTTAATAAACAAACGAGTAGAAATAGGGAATTTACTTGACCAGCATCATTACGATATTCTCTGTTTAACAGAGACTTGTTTGAGGGCAAAACACAACATAATAACGTTTCCTGGGTACACAATTTTGCGAAACGACATACGCCAAAAGGGAGCAAGAGGAACAGCGGTAATAGTTAAGGACTGGTTGAAAAGTAAAACTTTTTCTTGTGATATAGCAAAACCAGAAAATATAGAAATGCAATCTGTGAAAATTCAATTAAATTTTAATAAGTCAATCATTGTTTCATGTATATATCGTCATCCAAAGTATACCAAAGCAATTTTAAATAATGACTATGATTTTTTAAGTAATTGGAGTGAGTATCTTAAAACCTTTGACTTTAATTTTATTTTAATCGGCGACTTCAATTTAAGAGAAGCATACATTGATCCAATAGTGGATTTCACCAAATCATTGGGTATAAGTCAACTAATTAAAAAGCCTACAAGGGACAAAAATATTCTAGACTTAATTTTTGTAAGGTATAAGCACTCAGTACAAAGCCACAAAGTATATGAAGCATTCATTTCTGACCATTGTTTAATAGAATGTACTATAAAATGTTGCAAGCCTCCTGTGCCAACAAGAATAATTAAAAAACGCATTTTTCCTAATCATATTATACCTTCCTTCATTCGTACATTAAACCAGAGTTTTCTTTACGCTATTGACGATCCCACCGTTTTCGTAGACACTTTCATGACTATAATTGACAAATTTTTTCCTGTCGTCATAAAAAAGATAAAGGTCAAGCCGAGTATGACGTTCGCATCAAATCACACAAAGCAGCTTATGAAGAATGCAAAGCGTTCTTATAGTAAGTACAAAAAGTGCCCATGCACTCAACACAAAAAACGCATGTGCCTACTTAAGAAGCAAGTCAAGTTTAACATAAAAAAAGATAGCAAAGCTCAACTTGATCTTCGTATTAAAAGTGGCAACATGTGGAAAGGCTTAAAGAGCCTTTTTCCTTTAAAGGAAAAGAATAACAGTGTGATTGATATTGATCCAAATACCATTAATGACCATTATATCAAAATATCTACTAAAGACGATAGTAATACCAAACCTTTTGACAAACCTCAAGACATTAATCCCAATAACCTCTCCTTTGAACTCAACCATTTTACCTTTCGTGATATTATTAATGCGTGGAAAAAAATGAAAAACAAAAGTTCCAACACAGTTGATCCTCTCGGTTTTACAAATAAGATGTTTAGTATAGCCGCTTCGTCTCTGCTTTTTTGTAATTCATTAGCAAGTGTATATAATGGTTTTATAAGAGATGGGTACATTCCAGTTGAGTGGAAGACAGCCAGAATAACTGTTCTACCTAAAACTGTTTTGCCTAATTCTCCTAATGACACCAGACCCATTTCTATACAACCAATCTTTACTAAAATTCTAGATAAGTGTATTTTAATGCAGCTAAGTAAATATATTGATGATAATCAATTCATTACAAAGAATCAATTTGGCTTCAGAAAAGGTTATAGCACTTCTCATGCTCTTGTCGCAATAAGTGATTTCATCTATGAAGCACTAGATAGAAATTTGGTATGTATTGTAATATCGTTAGATATACAGAAGGCGTTTGACACGGTAGATAGGGATTTACTGCTACAAAAGTTAGGTTGGTATGGAATACGGAATAATATAATAACTAGTTTATTAAATGATCGGTACCAATACGTTGAAATGAGTAAAAATGAAAAAGTATTATGTTCTGAAACCAAGCAAACCACCAGAGGAATAGTTCAGGGTTCGGCAACGTCGAGT
>JAQFZH010003826.1:0-13099 GCA_034695485.1 Entomobrya nivalis | reverse complement strand
ATGGCGTAGTCCTCTAATTTTACATGGATTCCTTTTAACAGTTCGCGAAACTTGTTCATTTTAAACAAAAAATCATAACTGTTATTCAAACCATACCCATATAAAAACAATTGCCTTTGATCTTTAAACTAAAGTACACACCATGAATTTTTAGAGTTCAAAGGATTTTATCACTTTATTAAAATAATTAACAAACTGATGAGTATTATGATGACTTTACAAATGAAGGGTTCAATATTTATTGAAGTGAGGCATTTACATGAAAAAACTGAAAATTTTAAGTGTTTTTTTTATATCCGTAAATGTCAAATTGTATAATAATCAGCTACGTAATAAAACTTCGTCTCCTTTTGACTTGAGAAGTGCATATGACAAACTGCAAACGAAGTCAAAAGTGTAGATTTTATTATCTCAGCATTAATAGAGGATAACACATAATGGGAATGCCTCCATGTTTACATTATCTACATTAAGTTGTTTGCTCCATTGCTACTAAATATAACATGATATGATACATACAGCACAGAAAGTAGATGAGGATGAGGAACGACCTCTGGGGTCACCAAATGACTTGGAGAAATTGGCACACATGGTGAACACCACTGACATGAGGTATTGTACCATAATAACATTTGCTTGCTTGTAACCAGAAGAAGTTCTCTGATACATTCCATTGGCTGCTGCTGCTCCACTCTTTCTTCATTATCGTCCATATATCACACGACAAATAATCTAAAGTGCGCCATAACGTCAAATAATGTGTAGATTTTAAATGTGTTTTACTTTGAGGTGGTGGTTCGCAGAGCAGTAATAAATGTTGTTGTACGACAAGAGAAATGTTCATGTTCAAGATACAAATTCAAATAATGTTGGGCTTGGCTTGATTTCATAGTTTAAAATATTTTGCCCCTCAAACACAACATGTTATTCCGTAAGTACATATAATACTGTAAAAAGCAAAGCAAATGTAAAACACACTAATGTACATGTGTTAACCAGTCTTTGTGTTAAGTAGTAATTTAGCATTTTCACTGAAAAGTCAGCTAATGGAAATAAGTAAGTAAGTACGGTTTTGTTGGCTGCTTTTGCAATTTATTAGAGATACCCTTTTGACGTCCTGTGGTTAATTCCAAATTCCAACAAGTTTTTCAATGGCATTGTGAACATGGAATTAAATCAGATAAAATCCTATTACTAAATCAACAACAACATTGAGAACACATCAGGGTGCTTTCGCATATAACCAGGCAGAAGAAGAGGTACCTATTTCTGGATCATGTAAAGCTTGTTCGAACCACACAGAATGTAGACTTGTCATGTCATAATATTTGCCTCTATAAACTATGAAACACACATGTACACCGCACATGAATTATGATGTTGCGATGCAATATGTACAAGCCATCATCAACAGGAATATATAAAATGGCAAAATGGACATATATCATCATCATCATTAATATTTACATTTTGAACAGCAGAACGACCAACAGAGGAAGAAGGACGGTTTGAATGCTTTAATCAGTATATCTTAATGTTTCTCTAATATATAATTTTTGTAGGTGGTCTGCCCATTAAAACTTGAAGAATTCACATATTCATCAGGTCTCCTAACTCTTCTTATTTTTTCGTACAAAAAACGCGCACAGCGGCAATGGCAATAAAGCCACTGCTCCTACTCTGCCCCAAGTCAAGTCAACTACATCTTATCGTATTCAGCCGACGCGATGACGAAGAAACGTTGAAACAAAAAATGTAACAATTTTTCTTGCTGTGCCAACACATAACTAGATTGTAAATTGTAATTTAACTTGTAATTTCCTCCTCCTTCCAAAGAAAAGAGACTACCTCGAGACAAATCATCACACTAAAGAGAAAACCAATTACAAAATGTAAAGAAATATAAATATAAGTTTTAAAATGAAATAAAACAAAAAATGAATTAGTTCAAACAAGACGAGTTTACACACCATACATACCACTAACTACAACATTATCATGATCAAGCCATTTATTTGCGGAACAATAAATCGTATCAGAATCAGATTTTTTTCAGAAGTTCCATGCTCTCCTTACAATAATATATTTTCAAACTGCTTTGCGTAAAAGTGTACATATGCACATTTTGAAGTGTACAAAACTATTACACAGTTTTTCCTTTGCCAAGGTTCTAAAGGTGAAGCTGTAAATTGCACATTGTAAAAATGTATCTTGATCTATCGTAACGATTCGTCTTGCCCGCAATACATCTTGTTTAATTATTGTTATTGTGCTTAAAGCAGTAGGAGAAAAAGTAATAATGCGTAACATGAGACGTTGTATGGAGTATGGGTAATAGTTTGGTGTGCATTCCTCTCTCTCTCTCTCTCAGCAGCAACGGATACAAAATTATTATGCGTCTATAATATCTATAGTGAACATGTATGCACAGAAAAATATGTAAGAAAATCAGTTTTATTAGTCTTTGCATTTATTTTTCCAACCAGAACAAAAAAACGCATAATATTAAGCTCATGTAAAGCAAATAATACTAACTAAAAGCAATCTGCTCAACCAACAAAACATCAGGAAAGAAACATTTTTCTTGATGTCTTTTGAGGCTTGTTCTCAGTGGAATGGAATGATTGCATGGCAAAAAACTACTACTACAAAATTATACATAACTTTTTACATTGCTCCAAAAAAGTGTAGTGTTACATATGGGTGGAGTGTCGGAACACATGTAAAAATTTCTTGTGGTATTTTCCGTCTTAAATAAACATTTATTCATTTGAGCACGTACGCAGCAGCGAAACACTTACCAGGCGAGCATATATAGTAAGTAGTAAAAACATAAAAACTTATTTGCATTTTGCCAAACGAAATTCTTCTTGATTCTTGACGACTCATGTTTGTATGAATGTACATTACAAACATGTTATGCCACATACAAAATAACCAATAAGCAAACAGCTAATCGCAAGAAGACTCTTCCTCTTAACCCATTTGCTCATGTGAATGATCATCTCTTATTACATAATTTTTTTTCTCTTTCATCTTTGATGATTATGGAAATACTTGGTTGTTGGTTGGTTCGTTAGTCTATAATCCATAGCCATATATCTTTATAATCCTTTTGCTCTTTCTCCTATCATTCTCTATTTCCTTTTGCTATTTTCAGCTCTTTGGGGTGTATGGTATGCTTCTCTAGTCGAAGAGATTGCGGTGAGCCGAGAAAATAAATCACTCACGAATGGAATTCCATTGGTAAACCGCACATATTTATTTTCTATTTCTTCTACTCCTTTTCTCTTATGTTTTGTTTACTGATGTCATATATTGAAATACCCACGTTGTCGTTCCTCTTAATTACCATTTTACATCAGAGCTACACTTACAAAGAAATTCTTTCGGTTTTACAACAAAAACATAATAATGTCACATGCGAGACCTTCTTGAAATAATAAGGGGTATTTATTTATTATTTTCTTTCTACTGACATGACAAGGTTCGCCCTATGCATGTTGTATATACTAATTTTTACTTGTGCACCAAAACACAAAACCCGAAAAGTGGAGTAAACTGAACCGGAAGAAAAAATAAAGTTATTATGTTACTGCTTTTATTTCATTCTTCGGCTTCTCTATAGAGCTGTTATTAAATGTCTTATATAACGTGTTCTTATAATAGCTCAAGAAAAAATAGGAGGAGAACATGTAAACTACACTAAAACATTTTGTAAACCAAATAGAAGTTAAGTTGCAGAACTATAGCCACCCAAGGCAATTATTGCTTTTGTTTGTTGCGAGTATGCAAATAATTCAAAGCGGTACTTTTTTCATCATAAGCATGAACTGCGAGTATACATTTCAAAAGTAAATATATAACATTTGTGTGTGCTATTATTATTACCATTAAGGAAAACACCTTTTTCACCGAATAATATAATAATAGCCACCTGGTATTTGCTATCAATATAATTTTTCTACTTGCATATCTGAAACACAAAAAGAAGTTTGTGGCGCTATTCACTATTTGTAGATTATTGGTAGTATTATTTAAGTGTAGTATTAATACTCACATTTACTCAAGATATTATGCCCACTTTTGACATAAAATACTCGCTCTGGCATCCATACGCACCGAGCTACTGTGAAACATGAGAACATTCCTAATAATACACACATATGACACATATCTCCATCAATAACACGTGCATTCTTGCATAATATCATAATATCCATATAGTGTATTTAAAGAATATTGTGTTCTAGCATGCGATATGCAATATTTTTTTTAACTTTTTTTTCTGCTGCTGCTGTTGGCTCTTACTCTCAAAAATATTATTGTAAGGAAAAGACATTTTTCTTATGTGTACGATGATATTAAAATGGGGAAAAGCATGGTGGAGTGGTAGTGACGAAGTGGTGGAAGATACACTGTGAAATTTATTCACCCGCAGTTTGACAACCCTCTTGGTTTTCAAGCAGGCAGAATGAAAGAGAAGAGGGACATTCACGAGTCAAAACGCAACAGTAACAACAAAAAGACCGTGAAGAATTGAAAGGACACTAAAGCGCACGACTATGCATGGAGCACATCATATTATGGATACTTGCATGCACACTTTAAAAAAAAAGATACGCAATATGCACAACAACAGCAGTCGTGGAAGAATAAAAAACAAGCAAGCTCACTGTTGTGACTGTGACGGACGATGTGGTTTGGTTTGCTTTGGTTGTTGATCATGACGATGATGATGGTAACTATCCAAAACCAAACCACACGGGCATATTTCTCACCAAAAAAAATCCTGCTGCATAAACACAAAAGGCGAAGCAGCGTTTATTCTTCTGTCTGATGGCTAGTTTCTTTTGAAAAATTATTTCGGCAAACAAAACTCCTCTTCTGTTTGTTCAAAATAGTTATAATGAATGTGATCATACGCGTCATATCATCATTACACTATTCCAGAGCATACACTAACTAATAACGGCCAAAGGTTTCTTTTACACTGCATTAGTGTGCTACTTTTGTTGTGGTTGAGAAGAATAGAAAAGGAGCTAACTCATTGATCATAATTATGTCTATTTAGTGGTAGTGGTGGTGGCGAGGCTCTTTTAAACGAAAAGGGGAAAGACTTGTCAGTATGCAGTGCACCATGTATTTCAGCTCCCGTTCTCATTTATTATCATTTTCTCCCATTTTTTTATTAAAGCAAGAGACAAGTACGCACGTACCACTGTATTGTGCTTTTCTTTAAAGAGTAATCTAATTCTGTTTAGTATTAGCTAGCCCATATTATGTACATCGTGTACTAGATTTCGTGCCATAATGTCTAAATAGCTTTATGAAAATGTCTATAAATAATTAACCATGGCATACAATCCAGAAAAAATATATACGTATTATATCAAAATGTATCCTTCAATCAGTGACTATGCTGCTATTACTGCTGATGACAATTACGATAATTCAGTAATGTTGAATATAAAAAGTACATGTGCATATTGACAATAGGCTAACAACTGCAAATGATTACTGTAACCGATTGATATTTGCTTTACACTTTTGTCCATTTATTGTTATTTGCATAAACTCCTTTTAGGCTACAAAGAAAAAACGCGATAATAACCAATAAATACACTTTAGTTTTTATATATTTCATTCACAGCGATACACGCTATTGACTAGTCCTTGTGTAGTTGTGGTCTCCGTGAAACACGAAAAAATGAAGTGAATTATTTGGAACTGGAATGTATGTAGTTACGTTGGCGTTGCTGAGAAAAAAAACAAGACGGAAACAGTTATGTGAACAAGGTGAACTACATATACATATATGTTTTTTCATATTCTTAAACCATTTATAATTCAAGGAGAATGTATAGATTGTAAGTACAACATAGATAAATGAATGATTTTTTTTCTCTAGGTTGTATATCGTTATCCTGATTTTTTCTCTTTTAGAAAACGACATGGTTGTAGTTTTATCAAGAAAATAGGGACGAGGCAATCCCATAATAAATTTACTAAAGAGGCTAAACCAATCCCATATTTTTGTTGTAAAACGAGGAAAATAGAAGAAAACGACTTTTGGCTTTTTAAGGCTCAAAATATTAAGCAATATACCTCCATACCCTCCATATACGTAGGTATATATCTTGTATTTAGAAATTTTCGATAGCAAGACATAATAGTTTGTTGGAAAAATAGAAATACAAGGCGAAACGTTAATAATTTACCGATACGGTAGTATTTCTGCTTTCCCTGATAAATACAGGAAAAATACAACCTCAGAGACAAGATGGAAAAGAAACGAAATTGACCACACCGATTGGTAAACAAGTACATTGTGTACATTTATTCCAGTGCAATGTTGTAGCAAGAAAAGCAAATAAAAACATGATTTTGTTACTACCACACATATTCGAGGTCCAAAGCAAACATAACAACAACAAAAAGCCGTCTCAATCACATCGATCATAATCAAAAAAGCTACAAAAAATACAGAGAAAAAATATCTTTTTGGTTTGACTTACCCGTTGAAAGGGTACGCAGCGGCGGCAGCGGCTGCTGCTGCTGCAAATCCCGGGTCGTAAGGATGATACATTGAGGGATAAGCCCAGCCACTCGGGCCCAATCCTCCTTCCTTCATGTCGGGTAATCCTCCACCCTAAAAACAAGGAAATAAAAGAAAATAATATATTACACATTATGTTTATTTCCGAAAAGAATTAGGAAAGTAATTCGTAGGAGTACATGTATACGTTTTGCTGCGCGCAGCACAAAATAAACCATAATTTAATGCATTATCTTTGAGGGGTTATCATTACTTTCTACGTAATAGTGTTTATTTAAGCAAGGAAAATGTTTAAATTCTTTTCTTGAATTTTTGTCGCCATTGCCGTGTAAGAAATTGAATGGAATATTTAATGGGTTACTTTGCTACATGCTTATTTCTGTGATTAATATACAACCCAGCATATAGCTTCGATATATGCATAGTTCTCAATGACTTTCTCTTTCTCTCCATTTTACACTATGAACTTACTTTTTTACAGTGTACAAGAAAGCGCGTGTCGACAAATACATAATGCTCATGTAATACAAGAAAGCAATAATATTGTGTGCACTCCTACTTCCACCTACCATCATAAACTTCTTTGTATAATAGATGTTTTTTGTACCACAGCGGCAGCATGCATATACATATAACAACATACATATTTTCAAGGATTACCATTTCCTCCATTTCATCAAGTCATATTCAACTTTTTTCTTCACCAAAAACGTATTATTTCTTTGCGTGTTTGGCTTACAGTACCGTTCACTTTCGATTTACTTTAATGTGTCTTTTGCTCACTGCACAACACACACATCAGATATTATTATGTTTTCGGTGGCGTAAACAAGTCAGGGAGAAAACTCGAGAGAGCAAAAGTGTTATATTCTTGCATACTTTCATTTTTTGGTTACGTGAGGTATTGCATAACAGGAGCAATAGACACGACACGAATGAGTGTGTAGGTTTTTGTGATGTCGTTACAATTTTTCCTTTGTCACACAGAACCATATATACTATAATATGGTGTGTAAATATGATAGAATATGAACAGCATGTATGATACGATGGGTGGTACATATATTTAGTGAAACAATCCACAGAAATAGATACAGATACAGTAAACAAGAAAACATAACATGCCATAACAAAATAAAGGTACATACTGTTTGCTTTGTCAAATTACTTACATTCGTTTGGTAAGCAATTTAATGATAAAAAGTGGCTTGCGTGCGCGTGCTTGAAGTTTTAGCGGTTTTAAATTCAGTTGTTTCGGTAATATTAGAAAACAATCGGGAACATAGTTGACAAAACTATAATATTTAAGAGGTTTTCCTGTTCATGTTTCTGTCAAACGAACTGATATAGTTTCTGCACGACAAACACTTTGTTTGACAATTCAGCCAGTACTTAAATACATCTTTTCCTTTTTTAGCAAGCATTTAAAAACTGTCATATCAATAAACAGATCATCCTATGCAAAAAAATATAATTATGGTACCAGCTTATGTAATATCCATACTTTGTACAATTCCTTCCGCTTAAATTTATTCCTCAAATGTTAAAAATTAAATGCTCATTTAAAAACAAAGATTTTTGGAACATTATTTGATACATATATGTCATTAAAACACTTTCTACATTCTTTTAAATTACCAAAAAAAAATCTAACACTTTGATCCTCACGCAATAATATTGAAAATCAAGATACTGATAATCCCCGAAAGTAACTCTACGGATGCATATATTTATTGGAAAGCGTTGAATGAATGAAGAATAACTGCTGGTTATGCTTTAGGCTTGTCAAAATATTGACTCTTCGTTAACTAACTGGCCCGTCCCATATCCATTACTTATTCTGCATTTTTCAGCTCATAAATAACCTTCACGCCTGATGTTTTGAACAGTTTAAAAATGTATTTCTCTTCCCATATCTCCCTATTTTCACAACTCTACCACCGCTCCCTTTTACGTAATACATTATCCCAATCGAGCCATATAGTTATGCACAGCACGTTCAGTTACCACCAAAATATATTATAAAAAGGCCCTCTTTCTTGCTACTTGAGAACAGCAATATCAGTGAACTTAATGGCAGTGAAAAGGATCCTTATAGTTTTAAACGACAGTTCCCTTCTTACTTGGCGGACGGTCTCGATGGGCTTATTCTTCTCCCGTAAGAAGTTATGGATATTCTCTCAAATAAACAGTTGCAGTTTACAAACAAAATTGTTACTTTTTCTCCTTTATTTCAACAAACCAAACTAACCTTATACAAAAAACTCTCTCAAGAAGAGAGAGAGAGAGAACAGTCAACAAGCCTCCTTGTTTTTCCTCCTTATCTATTTTTCAGTCAGTTTCACACAGGATCTAGTTTAGCTGGAGAGGATATATATTATTATGGGATACGTAACAAAAACAACAACTAAACGAAGAAAACGACGACATCAGCAATGCGATACGATAATATAGAATGAACGCAAGTCAAGGCTGGTCTCAAAGTCATTTTTGTCTCCCTCAAGATACATTTGGAAAATCTCTTAATTGGATTGCTCCTCATCCTCCCCCTTTTTTCCTCTCTTGGAATTTTCAATCTAAAAATGTATTTGCCCCAATTGCATTCCCTCTACGGCTTCTCTCGACTTGACAAAATAATAAAAAGAATGCTACTTATAAACTTCAAACAGTTTGAACCACACGCAAACACCAATATTAACCGCCGCCACCACCACCACTTGAAACCCATCTTAACGTAACCCTTTTGCAGTGCAATGTACACACCGACATAACGTATTCCTATATTTACTTCACTCATTTCAATTTTCATTCATTCCCTTTCACTCAACAAGTTTGACTCTGACTTTGCTCACTCACTCATCATTTGGCATCATCACAGAATATATTTTATTTATAAACAAGGAGATTAAGTAGTATGCGTGCATACTCTTCTCTTCGCCTTTGTTGTCATCAAAAAAATTTAAACCTTTAAAAAGACGTCTATAACTTTTCGTCAACATTCTAGTTGAGTCCTTATATGAACAAAATGAATGAGTTTATCCATTGATGCACATAAATGCAAGTACACATTATCTTGTTATTTAGTAAAAAGCATGCTAGTTTTTTAGACTCTGGTAGTGGGCCACTTCTGTTCTGTTCCCCGTCAAATTAAATATTTGATTGAGTGACGCGTTCTTCTTTTTAAGATGTGGCTGGTATTGAGAATATCTTTAGAACAAGAAAAAAAGAACGACGAAGGGAGAAAGAAAACCAGAGTGAGTCATTTAGTCAATGTCAACAATTTTCTAAAGGAGGAGATATGACTACGTGTCCTCTCATTCAATCCACCACGACATAACACCAACCAGTCAACAAGATGACAAATGCATTTCATTTTATAACTCTCATCACATCACCACGTCATATATACCAGTCGAAAGAAAACGTAGCGCTTCTCTTCTCCACTGTCATTATTCTTCAATCAACCATTTCAGTTTATGCTCCAAGTAGCTACCAACCAAGCTCATTAAATTATTATATCGCATTATGATACTCATTTAAATCGCCTATTTAAGAATATTGTGAACATTTTTTCCTTTAAAAGCTGGTTTTTACTACTCACTTATTTCATTTTATTTGATAATGGTGGTGTGGCATTATGAAACTCGCTTTACACAGCACACATCGTCAATAAATAAACTGCATAGCTAACAAGAAAACAATCCTTTTTGATCTTATTAAAGTACAATTTCCATTAAAGGGCAGTAGCATTTTTTCTTTCTTCCGTTCTTTTACTGAACAAATCCAGAAAAGGCTAGCTTTACACGTGGTATTAGGTACTCCTACTTTTGCTACGCTATAATTTCTTGAGGCTAGACAACTCCGTCTTTTAAATCACATCACATATTGTTCGCTTCTTGTAGTACTTACATAAATGATACGATATGCCACTATCATATTATCATCATCATCCGGATGCAACTAGTTTTGAACATATCCACCGCTATGTAATGTAACATGTAACCTTCAACCTTCATTACAAAGTATATGAGACGTGTAGTCAGTAACATTAGATATGTATTACATAAGGAAAAATTAATTAAAATGTTGATGCTACAGACTTATTATTTCAATTCACGTTACATTTTGAAAAAGAATCCCAGCGGCCATTTCCCCTCATTTCGCGTGTATGCTCGCTACTCTTCCAATCCAAACACTACAAAGTTGTTTCATTCTTGACTTTATGTCCGTGAGTAGTCTTCCTACATTCATTTTAAACATACACACACGTGAATGAATAAAAAGGAAGTAGTAAGAGCAATAAAAAAAGTTTCATTTCAAGCGGCAGCAGTTGAAATTCAGCAGATTTTTCTCTTGATGCTACTTACATTCTTACATTGAATTACGCTGCTTACGATAAGTATGATAATAATGAGCAGTGAGTTTTGTGAGCATGAACGAATCACATTATGTGTTGTGGTGGTGGTGGCATGGAATGCATGTAGCAAATAAACTAATGGTGATGATGATGGTGAAGACTAGTACAACATTTCACTATATACGTACAATGTTTATCGGCTGCCAGCAAAAAAACAAGTGTGGTTTCATGTGTGTAGACCAAGATAAACTTATGAGATGTGATTTGGTAAAAGACATTTTTACTCTTGAAGACAAAAAGACTGTGTCATTTGCCATTCCAGGATAGCAAGTCATGCAATGCAAGCTTGTTGTCAGGTTATTCAGAGGAACGTCTGATTGTACTACTATTGCATAGTTTATATCCACCAGACATTCCCGTTTGCATAATAAAATGATGACTAGGCATGCTCATAAAAACTTACGGTCTGTTTTTGTAAATGAGAAGTTACCAGCCATGCTGACTGGCTATACGTAAAACTCAACCACTTTTTCAACGCTACTTGCTATAGACAATTTTGTTTGTTTTTATATGTAGACCTTGTAAATAAAAAAAGCAAATGAGAGAAATCACGACAGTGCCATGTTGTAAACTTACTGCCTAGTTTCTTTTCTAACTGGAAATGAAGAAGGAATACAAGCAAAGCCTCTTTTACACTCGTACCATCGTACGTATTATGCATCTTCACTCAATTTCAATTTCTTTTCTACGTGTGTGTTTTGTGTGAAGTTCAAGAGAGCTCCCTGGTCGTAACTTAAAAATCCACTTCCTTAATTGGCAATAAAAAAATCTTTCTCTGGCTCGTTGAGTTGAGTGTGAGTTTAAGTGAGCAAGACTTCAACTCTTGTTACAATTATATCACATCACATATAAACACACCATGTACATTAAATGTTACATTGCATGATGATGAAACATGAAAAAATATAAAGCGTTACATTTTTATCGGTATCATACACACAAGTCATTTATACTTCAATTTTCAAATATTTCAATAGAAATAGAAGAAACCTACACTCTCACAAAAATGCCATTAATGGGCTTTTCGTACATCCCGTCAAATTTCATTTTCTTTTCTTTTTCTAAATCCCATCAGCCCTTTTGAACGAAATTAAGTGTTTTTTCTAAAAATGTAAAAACTTAAAGACAGCAGGACGCCAAATTAACAGTGCATTTAACAAAAAATAAAATCCATGTAGATACGATGTACAAACTAAAAAGCGTCATAATTAGGAAGATACTTTTACATAAAAAATAAAGTACATTCACATTTGTACCTTCATCGCCATCATCAACATAATAATCGTAAATATAGCAAGAATTTTCTTTTTTTAAAGGAACTACTGCTGTTACTCAGTTGTCTTGTCGAGTATTTTTATATGTTGAGCTCATAACCTGTGTCATTATAAGACAATTAGATGAATTAAACAGCATATTTTCTCGTGTTTCAACAGGCCTCCCGTTGTGTTAACCTCTACTTTAAAAAAAGACAAGGATATAACTCTTCTCTACTTTTGAAGCTACTTCTTTACTGCTGAGGTGCTGTAATGTAATGAAGTGTATTTTATACAGTGTTAAATAACCCACCTAGAATATAACATGTACATATAAATATATACCAGATTTGATGAAAAAATATTTTAAGAAAAATAATCCTTTATACTTTGTTTTCTTGAACATCAAACAATTTTTGCTGATTATGAAGTGCTAAAAGTATTTTTTCATATGACTTTGTTTTGTTTTGTGTAGCTGATAGGATGAACCCTGCCATGATGATGATGATGACTGATGACGATAAATTGCACGTAAGCAGTTAAGTTTGTACTAGGTTTGAATAAAAAGGCTCCTCTTCTATGTAATCATCTTCATCAAGCTTATTACAAGTATTTTTAATCCTATTTTATCTCTAATAAATATAATCCTCCTTCTTACTACTCGTTTTGCGATTACTTATCTGATTTGAGAATATAAAGTAAAAACTTGAAATAGAGCAATTAATGCCAAAAATTCAAAACGTGGTAGCATATCATATTATTCAAAGTTCCTACAATACAAAGTCATAGTCATAACTATACCGATAAGCTTTATCACAACGTTTTTAATGTACTTTTCTTTACCCTGTAAATCATAGTTTAATGGAAACA